>JAEMWC010000911.1:247500-302500 GCA_016490735.1 Pachyseris speciosa
ACATCTTCTTTCAATCGAATTGCAGTTTACATGCAACAATTCGGGCAAATCCAGGCAAAATCGAAAACAACCTAAAATTCGACATAGGATGGTTATGCTCCGAGGCCTTGAATTATAATCAAGCTCACTATAATATGCCTTTGAGAAGTGTCAAAATGCTCGAAATTTTCAAGTCCATGTAAAAAATTCTTACAGTAATTACTGGACCTTGTACCTCTTGGAAGTAAGCAAACGTATCGTTGGGATATTTTGTTAAAGAACATCATCCTGGCTTCTCCGAGAGTTATTTTCACGCGTTTAAGATTAAGCGATTTGCACGATGCCGGTCGATAGCGGCGTTAACTCTGGGCAAGAAATATCAACAACAAGCTAATTAAGCTACAAGCTAATTAAGCAACAAGCTAATTACATCGAAAATAAGGAAATATTCGACAAACCGAAGCTTGTTCTAATCACGCTTGAAAATTAAAAGTCCGTATGAAAACATTACAGCAATCACAGTCTGGACCTTGTATTTCACTGTTTACCTCTTGGATGTTTTCCTATGACTAAGTAAATGTATTGTTGGAATCAGTAAGAGTGTTGTGGCAAGAGAATGTCTCCACTAAAAGTGTTGCTTCATCATAAACATTTGCAGTATACAGTACTGCTCAAAAGTAAGTTACCTGTCGCGTCGCGTTTCCTGTGTTACGCGATTCGCGTCGCGCGCTACGCGATTCGCGTCGCGCAAGAGTCACTAAAGCGGAAATTTTTGGCATAAATTTTGGGTGATTTTGCAACGTGACATCAATTAAATTCGCGTAACACTTTCCAAATGCAGCTATTGTTCTGTCGAATTTGAGTCGTACATAGGTGTAGTTCACTTCTGTGCAAATAAATATAGCATCATTGAGGTCATTACAAATCGAAAACTTGTAAACAAACCGACGAATGATCAATTGCGAATGATAAGCATAATTCGTTACTCCCGTTAGCGCTGAATTTAGTTGAATTTTTATCGGTTCTTTCGTCGATACGTTTAAATGGTCGTGTTTCTAAATTTGTTGAGGACATAATCAAGAGCTAGTTCGGCACAAGCAAATGACTGATGACCGGCCGGGTTTTGCTTTCGGATCGCAAATTTGCATAAAACCGCAAAACTACTGTCTGTAATTTGAAACCTTCCACTCAATATGACCCAAAAATTCATGAGAAGCCAAGGAATAGAACCCAAAACAGAACGGAATTTATTTTATTTCCTTCTTTGTGCACGAAAAATTTTATCATGTAGAAATCTGAAGTTCATTCTGCCAAAGGTGAAGATGCATAAGTTTGGGTAGTTGTATGTGAAATGTTGTGTTTATTCGACACGCCGGCGCTCAATCGTATATTTTCTACTTCGAAAGACCGGAACACATTTTCCTGGCCATATCTTTGTAAACTTGTGCAGATTTTAATCCAGTAGAGTTTGTCCGTGGGAAATAGATTTGCCGAAGAGTAAGTAGTTCGGAAGCCTCGCACGTGCTCCGCTTATCTTATCTACAGCTCGATCTGTTTTTAATTTGCCGCTTGAAACTCCGTGCCAACTCGCCAACATTTTCAATTTTTTTAATGGCTAGTTGTCAAGAATCAGATGAATAGAAAAATAACAAAAAGTATCAAGCATCAGTCATGGCTTATGGACGAGCCGAAAAATTGGCGGTTTGATGTACAGTGTAGGAAGAAGCTCGTGTCCAATGAACGAATTGAATGCGGCGCGACGACGGTAGAATTCCTCGGAATGTCTCCACTTCAAAAGACTGAAAAGCAAGTTCATGTACATCATATTGTGTATGTAGGTTTTTAAAGTTATTAATATGTCGACCTCAGTCTATCAAAGTTTCAAGGAGTTTGACACAGAATTTGGAAGCAAAGCACACGCTGCCCTTCTCCGGCGATGATTGATCGATTACGCATATTCATTTCTTCTTAGCGGGCTTTTGCGAACACTGGAAATTGACTATTGAAATCGACTATTGTTGCTTTACAATGGGCATATTAAATGGTGAGAGAGCTTCAAGTCAATATACTTACAGTTTCCAGAACATCGTGCGCTACGCGAATCGCGTAGCGCGCGACGCGATTCACGCAGCGCGCGACGAGAATCGCGTAGCGCGCGACGCGAATCGCGTCGCGCGTGGTAACTTACTTTTGAGCGGTACTGTACATGTACGTGCGGGAAGTTTAGCAAGAAAACGAGCATGATGCATGCGGGCAGAAGTGCTGTTGAACCATACGAGAACTGTGAATGTATTTGTGACCCTATTTGGGAAAACCAGGCTTAACGAAAACTCCGTTGAACCGTTTTTCCATTTCAACGCATTTTGGAAACGTTCGAATGCATTACAGATCATTTTCAATGCATTTGAAAACATTGACAACGTTTCCGAACGAAAACGAAATGCATTGAAGATCATTTTGAATTCATTTTGAATCATTTGCAATGCGTTTTAAAACGTTCACAATGCATTTCAGTGAAGCAGTATCGCACTGAAAAACATTCACAAAACAATTGCCATCAGAACCAGTTCTGAAAAATTAATTAGTGCAGACAACCCAACGGAACACAAGAAGCTTGAAAATGTCGGCGAAATGAACACGCACTGTGTCCTCATCGAGCAGGAAATGCTCTGAAAATAAAATTATTGAGCTTTTAATTAGAAATCTACTTGATATTTTACAACTTCTAAATTTACAAGATGTAGAGGCAGCTAATTTAGTTTTCACCGTGAAAAATTTAAAGGTTAACCCGCCTAAAGTTGACCTTTCGTGTCCGTGGTGTTTTCCCCGTCAACCACGAAGACCACTAATGAGCAGCTAACGAATGACATGCAGACATTCAAAGCATTGTCACGAACAAACCTTTGCGGTCCTTCTTTCCTTCGGCATTGTTCCCACGTATTAAATAAAAATCTATCATACCTTGCTCTCAAACTGATATTTTGTTTGTATTTAGCTGGTCCTGTGAGTGCGGATATTCTGTGAGCAGACGCCAAGAATTTGCACACAGACGAAACAAATTAAAATATCCTCTTATTTGCATATGGTAACGAAACGCACATTATGTGAGCCAAAGTTTGTTCAAAATTATTTTGCTCGTAGTACAGCAGCTCGGAACGAAGACAAAATAAGTGTATTTTGCAGAGGCTGTCGAAGATTCAAAATCTTTCAAAGCTGAAAATTGTCGGAGGCGCATTTCACAGATGATTATCTTTACTTCTCACCGCGTTACGCTTGATTGAACATGACACCATGATCATTTGTTGACCTTTATTTAGCATTCGGATACGTGAAAACATCAAGTGTCAGCGAATGAAAGCGAAAATTTTTACACAGCAACCATGAAGAGTCTTTGAGCATATGAGAATTCCTATGACGGGTGTCTAAATCATTCTCTCGTGCCGTCTCAATGCTCGGGAATACGCTAATCTTATCAGATAAAATAATTTTCGATTGCCTTTTGTAATTAACAAATTAGTGATCCCGGTGACCGAAAGCTGTTGGTTGGGGTGGCTAAGCGATCAAACATTTGTTCGTAACTCGAAATGCTGGTTGAAATTATTTTGACCTAGATCAAACATGGAAAAGCTACTTAAATGCAATGTTGAGATTGGCGGCTAAACGGTCAAAGATACTCTTCCAAAACGATGTTGGATGAAAATATTTGGATCGTTTAGCCGGGGCTTAATCGTTGTGTTGACCGAATGCAGAGTTTACATAACTTGTCACTCCAAAGGTCAATTGAATTATGTTCATTATTCTTAAAAATTTTCTAAACAAGCTTTGTGAAGCGTTTCCAATGCATTGCTAATGCGTTGGAAATCATTTCAAGATCATTCTTGAACATTTAAGAACATTGGCGGTGTTTCATGAATGAATTGGGGAACATTGGAAATGCGTTATGAATCGTTGTCTAGCGTTGTAATGCATTCTAAATGCATTCAAAATTCGTTGAAATGCATTTCAACGCGGTTTTCGTTAAGCCTGGTTTTCCCAAATAGGGTCACATTTATAGTCATCTAATTTTCAGATCTAGCCTCATAATATGGCCGGAGTTAAGCTGTCTTCGTGTTCTTCCTCTGGTTCTTCGTAGCCTTCAGGCTGGGGCAACAAGCTTGAACCAATGTGGCTCCACAAGTCCGTCTTCTGCACTGAAATCTTCCAAATTTTTGCTCCCCATTGCTTCAGAAACACTTGCATTAGAACCTAAATCTTTCAAGCTATGATTCTCCAATGTAACTAGACTTAAAAAGGTCCTTAAACAGCACGAACGGGAGATGTTTACAGCGAATTCCACAGTGACACTTTGAGGTTTCTTCTGTTGATATCAACCATGTGACGTCACTAGTGTGGTATCCGCTGAGACATTTGCTAGCTCATGATTTCAGAATTTGTCCCACTTTGGTACCATACTTCAAGTGCGGATTAGAGCAACTTCTTGATGATTAAGGGCCATTTAGATTTTCAATTAGTGCCCTTCTAAGCCACTTTGAATATTTGTTTCAGTAGCACTTTAATAATCTATGACTTTGGAAAACAAAGTACATTACCAAATGAAGAATGATCCTTGCAGTTGTGAATGCAATTTATGCAATTGGGAGAAGAAGCCTGAAAAAATTCAGAACTTCAACAGGGTTTGAACCTGTGACATAGCGATACCTGTATGATGCTCTAACCAACTGAGCTATGAAGCCACTGACATTGGGAGCTGGTCAATTGTGGGTTCATGTGTTCCCGTGAAAGAGAAGAGTGTGAATGATGTATATGAAATTAATCATATATGAACTGCGGAAATGGAATCAAAGGAATAATGATCCTCGCAGTTGTGAAAACAATTTATGCAATTGCAATTGCATTGCGTTACATTCTTTATTTGATTTCATTTCCGCAGTTCATATATGATTAATTTCACATACATCATTCACACTCTTCTCTTTAACGGGAACACATGAACCCACCACTGACCAGCTCCCAATGTAAGTGGCTTCATTCACAAAGTACATTACCTTGCAAAGTGGTTCAAACTTGGCTTTCTTTTCCTCCCATTTCTTCTTTTCATCTTCATCCTCAGGTAGCTCAAGCCCTTCCTTTGTAACACTGACAAGCTTCTTCCCATCATACTCCTTCAGCTGTTGGACAGCATACTCATCAATGGGTTCAGTCATGTACAGCACCTCAAAGCCACGGCTCTTGACTCTCTCCACAAAAGCAGAGTGGGCAACCATATCTTTGCTCTCACCAGTGATGTAGTAGATGTCCTTCTGGTTCTCCTTCATGCGTGTAACATAGTCCTTCAGTGATGTCATCTCGTCACCTGAGGAGGAGGAGTGATATCTGAGAAGATCAGCCAGCTTTGTACGGTTGACACTGTCTTCATGGATTCCCAGCTTGATGTTCTTGCCAAACTGCTCATAAAACTTCTTGTAGTTGTCACTATCCTCCGTCACTTCAGCAAACAGCTCCAAGCACTTCTTCACAATGTTCTTCCTGATCACTTTCAAGATTTTATTCTGCTGAAGCATCTCACGAGAAATGTTCAGTGGCAGATCTTCAGAATCCACAACACCCTTGATAAAGTTCAGGTACTCTGGAATGATCTCCTCACAATTGTCCATGATGAACACGCGCCGCACATACAGTTTGATGTTGTTGCGCTTTTTCCTGTTCTCAAAGAGGTCAAAGGGTGCACGACGAGGAAGGAAAAGTAGGGCACGGAACTCCAACTGCCCCTCAACTGAAAAGTGCTTGACAGCCATATGTTCCTCCCAGTCATTGGTTAAGCTCTTGTAGAATTCACCGTATTCCTCTGACGTGATCTCATCAGTGTTGCGCATCCACAGAGGTTTTGTCTTGTTCAGTTCCTCCATCTCACTGTACTTTTCCTTGATTTTCTTCTTCTTTTTCTCACTCTTTTTCTCTTCCTCTTCCTCGTCAACATCCTCAATCTTAGGTTTCTCCTTGTCCTCTTCTTCCTCCTCTTTTTTCTTCTCCTCCTCTTCTTCCTCTTCATCGTCGCTGACCTCCTTGTCTCGCTCTTTTTGCACCTATAACCAAGACAGTCAGCACAGTTACAGCAACAATACTTGTGCTAGTCTTGAACTTTTAAGTCAAAGCCACTGACTTCAAATGAAAGCAATAGTTCTTCAGCCACCATGACAAAAGTAGTTTTTGAAGAACTGACTATCAAAATTAAAACCACAGATCTTAACTTCAACTTTTGAGTCCAATGAATTCTCTAAAAAAGGCTGGTTTTCACTAGTGATGGAGTCGGAGTCGGAGTCCTAAGAGCACTTATGACCCAGTAAAAATAAAAAATTGGAGTCGTAAGTGGAGTCACAAGCTGGACGGAATCAGAGTTGGAAGAATCAGAACATTTCCATTTTCTTCTAATTCCATCTGTTTCTTGTGATCCAGTTAAGACTGGATTGTCAGAGATGGAAACAGAAGTTTAAGAACCAAAAAATCACAATGCCTGGAATTGGGCATTGTGGTGGTTTTATTCTTCGGCTTCTGCTTCCGAATCTGACAATCTAGTTTCTACTGGATCATAAACGATGGAGTCATAAGCGGAATAAGTATTCTGCTTCCGACTCCGACTGATTGCCAATTTCATCAAATCATATCTCTTTGTTCTTCTGCTTACGTGCCCAACTCCTACTCCTTGGCTAGTGAACACCAGCCGTAAACAATCAATGAAAAAGTCAAATCAATGGAATTGTTAAGCTTGTGCACAAACTTATGTAGTGTATCTTTTCAAAAAAACTACAGGACACTTCTTCCCTGTACTAGTGTTTAACAAGATGTGCACAGATATCCCAAAAAGACTTACCATCAGAGAAATGGGATAGCCAATGAACTGACTGTGCTTCTTCACAATATCCTTGATCCTCTTTTCTTCCAAGTAGTCTGTCTGGTCTTCTTTGAGGTAAAGGACGATCTTTGTTCCTCGCGGGAGAACGTCTTCTGTAAGATGGCGGACAGTGAAGGAGCCTCCTGCTGCAGATTCCCAGAGGTACTGTTCATCGTCATTGTGCTTGGTGTAAACTTCAACCTTGTCCGCAACCAGGTAGGCAGAGTAGAACCCCACACCAAACTGGCCAATCATAGAGATGTCAGCACCAGCCTGAAGTGCAAGATTTTCCAGTTGTGAGTATAATGTAAGGAAAATGATACACGAGTCAGCAACATGTGACAATCATGGATCAACACATTATGAACAATGTTGAGGATCAACTGGTGCTTGATGTTCACTTGTTATGCATATGTGATGCTTCCTCATGGGTTGGCCTGGGAGATATGTGAGGGAAGACAAGGAGATGGATGGGATTCTTTTCCCAAGGGTAGGGGGGAATCTTGGGTATGTTTCAAGATCAAAGAATAGGGGCGGGGGAATTCACAATTGGTAAAGAATGTCGGAAGGGTTTTCTGCTGAGGGACACCTTACCCTGTGGACATTATCTTCCAAGATTCCTCCCTCCCCTTAGGAAATTCTTGAACTTTGGTTGATTATTTTACAACCTACCCTGGTTATCCCAGGGGTACCTTACAGGGGAGCCAATGACATGTGCATTACTGAAAGTTGCCATAAACACAACAATAACATAAGGCCTTGCGCACGGTATTGGTTACCAACTCCGTTACAAAACATGTAACGCTAAATAATGAGCTAGAATTTAAGATTTCAGGACAACTGTAATAGTTTGAAAACAGGAATGGAAATGAAATTTCATGTGCATTTAGCTGGCAAAAAGAAAGCATTGAAATTCCTTTCCATTTTGAGTTAAGAACAAAATAAAAAACCGTCCTCAAAAATTAGCGATAAAAACAAAAGTGAACGTGATTGTGATTTTTGAGACAACTTTTGCTTTTACGAAAAATTTGACCCCAAATCCACGAAAATCGAGATGCACATTAGTTGAACAATCCCCTCGAAAAAGTTCATAAACGGAAACTAAAGCGTTACATAGGTAATTTTCAAGCTAAATTTCGACAAAAGGGTCAAAATGCAAAGCGTGCGTTTCGCCTAGCGTTTGCATAGTTTGATCGATAGTTTGGTTCGTTTCGTTTGAAACGTTTCGATAGTTTATAAATAGCACTCAACTTGCTTCGTTTGAATCGTGCGAATAGAATGAATGGAAGCTTTCAGCAAGTCATATATTTCTGATTGAGGCCCCAGCTGTTCATACGATGGGTCTTTATATTGTCCGTCTGAGTTTCAAACCTTTTCACGTCGCAATTTTCGGAAAGTTTGCACGTCCCTGTCGGCGAATTCGTCAAGAGTCACTGATATCAATATTTCAGAGAATGTTTAACGTAAATGGATAGACTAAAGTTCTATTTTCGAATAACCATAAACTGAATAGACTTGTAATTGATCAGCTCGAAGGGCTGGAGGTTATCTGATCATGACACACTCGAATCGAAGATGAAAGGAGCAATAATTATTTTCTTTTGACCGGTGAGGTTATTTCTTGTATGAAGACGCCCATGTGAGAATGAAATGCCACGACAAGATTCAAGATTTTCCTGGCTGATTTTTTGCTTTGTTTTTTAACCGAATACTTCAGAATTTTCTCACAAAGGTCAGATAAACATCACGGAATATGCAAATTCCTGTTCGGCTTTCAACCGGCTTTTCCAAGAACGTGAAATTTAGTCAAAAATTACTTTTTTTGTTTGGCTTTAAACAAGCGCTGTTAGTTAGTGTTTTCATCGTAGCAAATAGGTAAACAATGCCGGCAAAAATACTCGAAAAAATATCTTAGTGCCGTCAAATCCGCCGAATGATGAAATATGATCACCCCGGTTGCCTAGCACGTGACGTGTTTCGGAACTCGCATGTTGACCTCAGGAGTGTGACTCGTACTATAGCCGCCTGATTTCGCTTTCGCAAAGAAATTAAAAAACACTCTGCAAAAAAAGAATTTTTTACCGCAGAGTGGCAATTCAATCGGAGAAAAAGCATCGCTTTCCTGAAACACACAACAGTCTCACCACCGCACAAAACCATTTGAATGCTTGAAACGCTTCAGACGCTTGAAACCTTCTCCGGCTTTGAAACGTTTCAAACGCTTTCTTGTAATCGTTTCAAACGATAGATGCCGCGAACCAAACGAACGATAGCAAATTCTAAACGCTACAAACGCTGGAAACGAAACCGAAAGTGCATGGTTTCGGATGAAAATGTAACGCCCCCGACAAAAATTTTGATGAGTCCGCTAACTTTGCTGTGTTGTTACACGCAGACCAAGCAAGGGAAAAGCAAAACAAACATCAAAATAAATAGTTGACACAATAGAGAAACTTTTATGTTTTAGTTTTCTAGGCAATTCCTCCACAGCAAAAAAAAATATCGGCTAAAAGTCGAACATTGTCAGTAATTGGGGATTGGTAACCAATACCGTGCGCAAGGCCATAACAAGTTTGAATGAACATTCAGGATCTCAAAATTTCTTCTGTCAAATCTTTGCAAATGACTGTCAACTTTATAATGGAGACTTTTAATTCTCATACTAATCTTTCTAATTTTTGCCCTACTGCCAAAATTAACCATGATGCAACAGAGATAAGGTTGATTGAGGTTTTATCAAGACGGGCACAAACGCTCATGTTTACCTGTAAAGCCTCCATAAATTGCTTAGTTCCACTCTTAGCTATGGTACCCAAGTTGTTGACAAGGTCTGCCTTGGTCATGCCAATTCCAGTGTCCACAATAGTCAGAGTGTTATCATCTTTGCTAGGAATGATCTCGATTTTCAGGTCCTTGCAGCTGTCCAGCTTAGTTGGGTCCGTCAAACTCTCGTAACGAATCTTGTCGAGCGCCTAAAATTAGGAAAAAGAAATTGAGACAGCTAGATTTATTGATGGCTACAGTAATAGATAAAGAACTTAGAAAGATAAAAGACAATACACCTTTCAAAGGAAATTGGGAGTAACGATCGAACACGTGATTTCATACGACGCCATGTGCTCGCACCTTTTTAAAAGGTCTTTCATTTTCGAGTGCACAAATACACGACAAAATTCGCTTTATCTCGATTTCGAATAACTTCAAGAACTAAACTACACCGAAGCTAAACTCGCAGAAATGCCTCGGGACGATACATTTAGGCTTAAAATATTCAGTATACCCAATTTTTCACTTCCGTTCAATGGCACCGGTGCTAGCATGTTCTGGAAAGGACTAAATAGTTGAGTGAGATATAATTCATGAAGCATGTCTGTAACTTGAAATTCGCAACAAAAACAATTTTGATGATGATTTTTGTAACTCAAAGGTGAGAATTTACAGAAGAAGCAAGGGAAGAGATAACTCAACGCTTCACAACTGGCATGACACGAAACATAAGGTAGCTTATGTCGCGAGACCGAGTTCTCAAACCGAAAGCGTTGGTAAAAACAACTTCTTCCGTACAAAATGTGGTTCAGAGAAAAACAGCTAAATAAAAAGGCATCAACAAAGCAAATTCTACTCACATCCGACGAGTTTGAGATCAGTTCTCGCAAGAAGATTTCCTTGTTGGAATAGAAGGTGTTGATGATCAAGCTCATCAACTGGGCGATCTCGGCTTGAAAAGCGAAGGTTTCTGTTTCGGACTCCTCTTCCACCTCCTGCTCCATTTGCTGCACTTCTTCGATGTCAGGCATTTTGGCGAATAAGGTTGAAATTTACGGGTTTTTTTTCCAGCGAGGGAAGTCGCGAAGCTTGCTGCTACCAAGCGGCTGCGAAAATTTGTCAAAACCACGTGTGAATGGCGTCGCTTTATACGGGCCTGATCCATGGAACATTCTAGAAAGTTCTAGAAAATTACGAAATTTATGCGATGGGATTGGCTGATTGAACAATGGTGTTACTTCTGATTGGCTGAAGTCATTTCCTTTTCGCGCCAGATTCTAAATCCTGCTGATTACGTTGTTATCTGTCATGCTCACTGAGCACATTTGAAATCTTCGAGAATGAACTAGAAGTTTCTGGACCTTTCTAGAACTTTGAATCAAACAAAATTATTTCAATTCAATTTAAATCATAGATATGATTGAGGATATTGACTCCCACTCGTACACTAGCCCGGCTCTTAGCCAAAAAGATTACACGGGGAAACGGAAGAAAGTCATTTTAAAATTCACTCGACTGTGGCATCACAGTTTCACTGATCACTCTGAACACTATAGACTTCCTTTATGTGATGTCTGAAAGAAGTTTTCAGTTTTAAGAACACCTTAACAGCTGAAAATAATTTTTGTCATCAAACAACTGATAAAAGCAATATGAGAATGAATATATGAAAATGATGTATTTGAACTTTGGATATTAAAGAATGAATATGTTAATGATCATCGCTGTTATAAAGGCACTGGTATCGCAGAGGTCATGGGTTCGACTCCCGTACAAGCCTGAATGTTTTTTTTTTTTTCAGGCTTTATTTTCGCTACTGCTTGAGTGAAATTTTAACGAGTTTGAAGAAGGGACTGAAATGGGGAGAAAGTGTTTTTAAACACCACCAGACAGTTGACACCCCACAAGGGTACTGCGGGGTGCTGGGGGAACTATTTGGTGTCCGTCTACTAATTTCTAACTTCAAATCCCAATTTTGGGATGGCCAAATTTACAATCTTACAAACTTACAATCTTGCCGGAACAACACCTACATGCAAGTCATTGTGCTTTTAACGACAACGGCGGAAATTCTACTTTTGCCGAAAACAACTTACTCGTGGGAGAGTTACATCAATAGGTTGTTTGTTAACATACGTCGAATGTAATTAAATATATTGTGGTAAATGTTGTAAAATATACTTCAACAATTAAATCTTCAATATTTCTATTTCCCTTAAAATAACTAATCCCTTTGAGAAAAAATAACTAATCCCTTTGAGAAAAAAACCGCCGACCGGTTAGCTCAGTGGTAGAGCACCGGACTAGCGTGCGAGGGGGTCGGTGGTTCAAACCCCGGTCGGACCAACACTCAGGGTCTTTAAATAATTGAGGAGAAACTGCTGCCTTTGTAATAACATCTGCTAATGGTTAGACTTTCTAGTCTTCTCGGATAAGGACGATAAACCGTAGGCCCCGTCTCACAACTCTTCACAATTGATTCTGTGGGACGTAAAAGAACCCACACACTGTTCGAAAAGAGTAGGGGACGTAGTTCCCGGTGTGGTGGTCTGTCTCTCATCTGATGATTAAATGCTCGGAGATATTAGCTGCACAAGCTACTCTAAAATCCGAGGGTAAATAATGTGATGTATGTATGTATGTATGTATAGCTTGGTGAAATGTATTGTCAATAAATGTGCTCACAGTGTGGGTGGCTCCTCCTAAAATGTTCTGCAATTGGTATAGGATTTGATGGAGCCGAAACCAATTGTGGAATTGCACACATTTTAGGTATCCTACTGATGAACAGTTATGACATGTAGATATTTTTATAAGCAACATTTGTTTGCAGTCTGCCACCTTTGAATAGGGATTTTTGATTGCTTGGGAGGCTAATTTGGCCATTTCGGAGTTGCGCAGAGAACTGGGGCGAATTTCAAATTTTAACTAATCATTAATTTGACACCATCACATGATAGATAACGTTGAGATTGGCCATTTGTCCAAGTTTGATGGTTTTAGGTTGAACAGAGACCAAGTTATGGACTTAAAAACATAGTTCAAAATCCATATAAACGTCTTTAATTTTGAGGCTAAGTCCACCAAAACCATATACTCTTATAAATATTTTTCAGTTTTGTGACAACTGTAAAATTCCGTCATGCGTCTACTATTTGGAAATAACTGAGGTGAAAATCAATGTTTGCCCATTTTTACGAATATCAGCCAAATCGTAAAAAAAAAATTAAGAGTTTA
The DNA here is from genome assembly GCA_016490735.1 of Pachyseris speciosa. Classification (NCBI taxonomy): domain Eukaryota; kingdom Metazoa; phylum Cnidaria; class Anthozoa; order Scleractinia; family Pachyseridae; genus Pachyseris; species Pachyseris speciosa. The sequence goes on from JAEMWC010000911.1 coordinate 260,372, forward strand.
TGGTTTGGGGGGACGCAGCCACAAAATTAGAGACGTTTGTATGGATTTTGAACTATGTTTTAAAGTCCATAACTTGGTCTCTTTTGAGTGTAAAATTACCAAGCTTGGTCACATCGCCAATCTCAACGGTATCCTTCATGTGATGGTGTCAATTTATCGATTGGTTGAAATTTGAAACTCGCTCCAGTTCCCTGCGCAACTCCGAAATGGCCTATGAGTATCTCCGGTAGGGATGCCCAAAATGCTGACTACTGGTAGTATGCCGTCAAAGAAATCAGGCTGGGGAGAGTGGTGTCAGCAGAAAATGTATTAGACTGACTTTGACTCTGGATGAAGCTGATACGAGGCCCGCTAACAGAGTAGGGCTAAAACAAATAAGTCTAAAACAACTCAAATGCTTCTCAAATAAATAATTTATTCATCTCTTCATTTTGTTACAAGATAAATATTCTCAAGTATCCCAGTCTTAATTTATGCTGACATCACTGTTCGGTAGATGTGCCGGCAGTCTTCCAGACTGTCTCGATTTCTCAATAAAAGCTGTCTGTCTGCTGGCAGGTTGGTGAATTTCTCGAAAGGCTGCACAGAAGAACTTGCGGAAGACGGCTTGTAGTAATGCACAACATCGTGACGAACATTCTGAAACAAACACGTGCACCAATCACTCAACCAACCAATCATTCAGTCAATCAGTGCATGGCTAGCTGACCAACGTACCAACTGACTGACTGTCTGACCAACTTACCAACTGACTGTCTGACCAACGTACCAACTGACTGACTGTCTGACTGTCTGACCAACTTACCAACTGACTGTCTAACTGACTAGCCGACTCACCGACTGACTGACTGACCGTCTGACTGACTGATCAGCCGACCAAGCGACTGACTGACTGACTGACTGACTGAACGAGTGGCTGAATAAATCGTTCAAGGGCTCTTCGTGCAGTATAAATACTTTTAGACGGTTAGCTTCAGTTATTCACCCGAATTGCTTAAGTTCAAGATCTGAAAAAAATTTGTCCTTTCGATGAGCCAAAGACTGAGACAACAAATGAAACAATATCCCACCTCATTTTGGATAGAAAGGATTTGCTTCAACAAAGCGATCTTCTTTTTAAGTGCAGCTACGTCCTAAAATGAACAAGCAAAAGGTGAGGACCTGACGGAAACAATTTATGTTAAGGTTAAAAATCAAATAATGTCGCCTCAAGACTAACCCCAGAATCGACTCTTTGGAAGACAAAAGCGTTCACATGATGGACAGCGACAAGATACAGCAATGGCGACCACCGAGGCCTGAAATACAAAAACGTTATACAAACATGTCGGTTCCTTGTTAATCAATTGCAACAAATTTTGTCACAACTTAATAAACACAAGGTGTTTCGCAGCTTGCATCGTGCCAGCATACGAATAGTCCCCCAAGTATTGCGAATTTAAAGTATAAATCTACTGGCGTTCTATCTTGAATGCCGTTCTCTTATTGGCTACGCTATCTACTCTGTTTTAGTATAAATCTACCAGCGTTCTATCACGAATGCATTTCTCTGATTGGCTACTCTACTCGCTATCTATTCTGTGATAGATAGTGAGTAGCGGTAGTCAACAAAATGGCGCCCGCTTGTTCGCGTTTTCCAAGTGTCTGTGAGGAGAATTTAGATAATTTACTTGTTTAGTTTTGAACGACTAGTAGATTTATACTAAAACAATTAGATTAATCGCTCTCGGTTTCTATGCATGATAGCTGATTTGGGATTTGGGCTGCGCCCTTATCAGCTATCACGCGATAGAAATCTCGAGCTCATAATCTAATTGTTAAGTAGATAGCGAGTAGCGGGTTGTCAACAAAATGGCACCGCTTCTTCGCGTTTTCGAAGTATCTAAGAGGAAGATTAAGATAATTTACTTGTTTAGTTTTGAACGACTAGTATAGATTTATACTAAAACAATTAGATTATTCGCTCTCGATTTCTATGCGTGAGAGCTGATTCGGGCTGCGCCCTCACCTGCTACCGAGCGATAGAAACAGCTTCGAGCTCATAATCTAATTGTTAAGTAGACAGCAATTTATAACATTGCAAATTTGCTACAAATTGGCTCCCTTACATTTTCCCGCGTATTTTCTTTGCATGGCACTGGTCACATGTTTTCCCGCGCTTGGCGACTGACACTTATCACTGTTACACTATTTCCCGCGCCTGTTGCATGTGTCTGTTTCCCTGCTGATGTTACAAACAAGAGACTAACCTGACTGCTTGCGTAGCCAAAGCGCGGAGATAAAGCCCGAGTAAGGACTGATTCTGTTCAACAGGGTAGAGAAATTCCTCCAAGGGTATAGGCAGCTGAGATGGGAAAAAACGCAAGTTTACACTCTTCCAATTCCGCTAAAATTACTGCAGTTAACAGTATATTTTAAACACAGATTTATTAAAGCTACTATTAAGCCCAAAAGAGCTATGAAATATTTGCGGTCCAGGTTAATATTTGATAAAATAACATCGTTATTTTTTCATGCCATTATTTTGGAAAAAAGACACTGTAAAATACAGTCACGTTTGACGCACGTGCAGAACTTAGGCTCTGCGCGTGTTTTCAATCATGGTGTGTTATGCACACGTTGGTTGCCAAACGTGAATATCGAAAGATGGAAATAATACTTTCGCGAGAAGGTAAAGCAAAGAAGGAGATGAATCGCCACAATTTTAACCTATATCTTTCATCGTTTCCACATCATTATTTACCTGATCTAAAGGAATGGATAACGCCCTTAAAACGCCTATGTGTTCATCCCAAACTGCTCGGCGAAATTTGATATCGTGCTTCTGAGTTAAAGGCAGGATCACAAAACAACTAAACAATGGATCACCAAAAGACACTGCGGAGAACTGAGACAACAACGAGGCGTATCTAGAAAAAAGAAAATGCAAAACACCCGGCTGGATTAAAAAAAGTTGTCAACAATACGGCTCAATTAAAGAAATTGCAAGAAATATGGCTAATTCCACAATCCCCACCTTGTTTCGCACCGGCACTACAACAAGCACGTGAAATGCTTGGAATCGTGGCGGGGAAATGGTTACGACAAGGAATGACCCAATTCGCGCTATTTGTACAATACAGTATTTCAAATTAATATCCATGGGGCAAATAACAGCAGATAGTCCCGACACCATGTACAATAAACAACTATAAAAACAGCTAAGTTAACTTACAGATCGTAAAAAGACGTCAGCCCAGGGACTGCAGAATTAAAATCGAGCTGGCTGAGGTTTGAAGGACTCGTATAAATCCGTAAAAGAGCTGATAAGTAATCATGTATTTTGGCGTTAAGAAACAAATCGTTCCCTGCAAAGTGGTAAACAAAAACAGTATAAGTGACATTCAAAACAAAGTGTGAGATGGGATAATATGACCATTTTTACGTAGGCCGAGCTAAACCAGGTTGCTACAGCCTTACGCACTGAAAATAAGGTGTAACCGGGGTTTCATTTCCCCCTCCCCTCTCCCCCCCATCCCCCCCCCCCCCCCCCCCCATTGAACTCCATGTGAAATCTGCGGGCTGTTTCCAATGAAGAAGTGGCTATAATTACGAGGAAAATGTGACACAAAAGCTAAAAAGAAGTACAGATCCCTACTTTATTTTCTAACCTGTCAAGAACACACACATGAGCCTGGCCACACGTGATGCCATGGAAACATGACGTAAGCAGGACGGCCGCCACTCTTCGAGCATGAGCACTAGCTGTAGAGTCGCAGTTACTATGGAAACAGCATGGTCTGTTACGGAATCTATATCCTTGCCTTTCATTTCACTTTCAAAAGAAAACAACGCAAAGTAAATTGCACAATTCTGAGAGTGAGCCTGCGTGGTAGTTTGCTATTGATTCAGAAGATTGTTATAATCGCTACTTTTGAACATAACAAAAAAACATTTGCTTGTAAATTAGGCTTTCGGTTACTTGTTCAGTCCCTTATTCATTCATTGCTTACCGACCTTAGCCTCACGGACTGTGACTTAGGATGCTTTCCATTCGCCAGAATTGGCCAAATAGCTCGCTCAGTTTGTAAATGACGCGCACGATTTTAATTTCGGGCAAAAAATAATGTGTCCCAAAATAAAACCGTCCAATTAAGCGTCCGAAAGTTTTACAGTACAGGGTAAAACTTTTGAGTACTTTCTTGGGCGACGCCATCACATGTATGCAAGGCCAACTGATATACATTATATAGCTAGAACTCTGATTACGCTTTGCTCGTTCTTTTTATCACTGGGAAAAAAAATTGTTCTTTTATGAAAAACATATTGTAGATAAATTCCATTTTGAGCTCCAAAGCCCTTAGTTTCCTTTATAGAGCGAACTCTAGTTGAGACATTGCTTGAGATAACGGCTTGACGGAATTTGTGTTATTTCTCGTTGGTGTATCTGTAAAACCTTGAGGGTGCCGTAAAACTATCATTTTCACAGATGTTGTTTCAGTCAAATTCCTGTTTTGCAGGCGTAAATTTACTTTAGCCAAGTTTCAGCAAAGTGTCCGAAATATTTGTCCGAAATTAGATAGATAAATTAAACGTCCGAAATTTTTGGAAAGTAAGGTACCAGTCTTTTGAATTCCTGGCAAATGGTACAAATAACTTTCCTAAGGTACAAGTTTGGGAACTTTGCTGAGCCAGGTCTTCAAAAAATGCATTATCTTTACAAACTGTTCATTCTAGCCGTTCAGTTCTAAAAAATGGAGAGCAAACTTAGTCTTCTCTGTTGTGATTTTCACGTTACGCCGTAATTTCACCGTAACCCTCTGTCCCTGCGTCTGTCACACGGGTTAAGAAGCTTGTCCCATGACAGCCTGACAAACAATTAAATGCGTTGATAGTTGGCTCACTTACACAGTTATCGCCTGGTTGTGTAATTCCACAATTGGAAGGAACATCCAGTCGGTCGGTTGAAGGGGCCCCGTACAGGGTGGTATAAGGAATGACTGGGTGTTACCTACTCGGTGAAGAGCCAGCGACCTGAGAAATAGGAAATTGAGGAAGGTCAATCTTTGGCAGGGTGTTACAACTAATTCTTTTTAAAATGGGGGTAAATCAATGGGGAAAATAATGGGGATGTGGAAATAACGGGGATGATTCAATGGGGCAAATAAAAGAGGTGTGACTTTGAGTATTAACGCTGCTGATGTATATATTAACCTTTCAAGCTCTCGCGCGCATTTCTCCAAACGTTCATTAAACATGTCAGGCTCCGAACGTGAAAAAAACCGTAGAATTTTTCGTAAGGAACCATTTTAGCCTTCGAAGGTTATCTATCCAGTTATTTGCAAATATTTCAGCTTACCTAGATACGTCCAACCCACGCTTCATCCCCTGAAAGGAACCCACAAACATGGAGCCAAGTGAGGGTAAGTTCTTATGAGCCTCAGCGATAAGCTCCCCTCTACTCGCAGTCGCACTGTCACCTGTACTCGGCATTGGGGGGGTGGCAAGGGACATCTCTGATAGGTCTTTTGTTACATCCACTGATGAAGGGGCTTTACTTCCACTAAAAGAAAAAAAACGTATACAACAGTCCTTCAAATTCCTTTGAAATGGTGTACTCCGTGTGCAAACTAAGTACTATGGCATGCAAATTTTAACAAATGGAAACTGATGAAAAATCTATTTGGTCAATAAATGATGTAGAAACGTGAGTATATATTTTTTTGTAATTTGTCTTTTTGTGGTATACTGTGCATTTGATGTATCCTAGGTGTTTGTAATAAAGTTGAAGGAAAAAAAATGGAAAGCATGCTTTCAAGTAACATTAGTCAACAGAGACCCTTCCAACGCTGACTCACCACAAAAACTTTGAGTTAAATAAAACAGTTGAGACGAGATCAAGAGCATAAAACTCATCTCCAGGGAAAATTCTGGCAAACAACAAGAGGGCGACTTCATGCCACAAAGGAATACAGCTAGAAATGGAATCGAGTTCTGTCACTTCAACCTACGAAAAAAAAAAACCTTTTAGTTATTTATTATTATTATTATTATTATTATTATTATTATTATTATTATTATTATTACTATTACTATTATTATTATTTTAGTCTTTCTCCAGTTTACAGCATACTAATGAGATTCAAGTGGAAATAGTCATTGTCAACCACTGCACTCTGCATTTCATTTCAGAAAGACTCCAGGAAGGGAAAATAGTAAACAACATTTCTCACCAAAGTGTAGGCAAGTTTCAACAAAAAATACTGCATATGATGCTCATGACGAGAGAAAAAGCAAACAGGGAGATCCTGAAAGGAAACAAAAAATAACACAAGCAAAATGTTAGTAGCTGTATTTAACTCTAATTTACTTTTGCGACAAAAATAAAGAAAGCAAAGTGCAACAAATGTAGCAAAATGAACAATGCCCTGCGTACAAACCGTTGATGCCACAATAAATTTTAGATACTTGAAGATAGATTCCTTGAGCAGAACAGGAGAAAACTAAACACAAACAGAAAGAAAAAAACAGAACAGAAAAAGTATAATCTGAATGCACAAGAAAGGAACAAAGTAAATTTTAACTCTTCCAAGGACGCGGCACATTTAAGCACACAGATTATAGCCAAAAGAAATGTGTTTGGGGCACCTTGCCATAAGACTGCTAGCAGTCCCTTACAGGATGGTCGAAAAAGCACATGAAAAATCCAAAACTTGGAAATGTGGGGGTACTCCTTTTATGGGCTATATAGGTATGTGCAGCCCCAAAGGGTATGGTTTTTTAGCCGTTTTGGTCTGAAATAGGGTATCGATTTTAGCCACTTTTGTCTGAAAAAGGAAGCTACTTCTTCATAAGACCATCAACAAAAGAGTCACAAAAGCCCTTCTCAAATTATGTTTACGCCAACCGTGTATGTGAAGTAGGTCTGAAATATGGTATCGAATTTTTGGTCAGGTCTGAAATAGGGCAGGGAAAATCGCAGATTTTGGTCGGAAATAGGGTAAGGGTTTCAGGAAGTGGGCCGCACACCCCACCCAATTTTTCTGGGAGTACCCCGGGGGGGTCCAACTCTAGTCTCCTCTGTTTTTTTCTCCTCGCTTCAGTGCGGTGCAGCGTTGAAGGCTCTCACTCTTGACCATTCAGAGAGGGACTGACAGCAGGTACACAACCAAAGACAGAATTCATACTACTGCACCTTTGTGGCGACTCCTCTGTGTAGTTTGGTGACTTGACACAAAAGTTGCAGTAAAGATGACGTGAAGCCAATCACTTCATCGATGCTGGACTCCTCAGACTGTGTCCCAGGCTTCATATGGAGGTCGAATGGACCATACCCTGGAAGACTGGGGATAGCTTTTCTAGAAAGCTTTGGCCCTGTGTTGCTGTACCATGAACTGAGAAGGCAAACAACGTGAGCACACACAAATGAATGTAGCTAAATGATTTGCCATTATTTGTTATTTATTTTATAAACAATTTCATTTTCCCCTTCGCTTTGCCTTACAGTTAGCCTACAAAGGTAGCAGTTTTGTTTGGGAGTGTGAGAGCATGCGGCTAAGCCACTAGGAGAATGGAGCGCTTGTACTAACTAAAGATGATAAGTCAAGGCAATTTCACAGTTTTCTCACCATAATAATAATAATAATAATTATTATTATTATTATTATATAGCGCCGATATCAACAATTAATATCAATATGTAATTTGTCAAAAATGAAAACTGCATAAAACCTACTAAAAACAAGATCAAAGAGCACATAAAATTACAAAAAAAGCTTTCTGGAATAAAAATGTCTTGAACTGTCTTTTTAAAACATGCTACTGAGGGGCTACCCCTGATCGCATAAGGCAATGAGTTCCATAGTTGAGGAGCAGCAGCAGCAAAAGATCGATCTCCTAAGGTTGTTAAAGTCTTGAATTTCACAGGATTTAGTAACAGTCCATCACAATCGGAGCGTAGCTTGTATTTACATGCTTTTTTAAGATTAATAAGTTCCTGGAGATAAGAAGGTGCTAAGCCATTGATAGCCTTATAAGTTAACAGTAGTATCTTAAAGTCAATTCGGAATTTGACCGGCAGCCAGTGCAGATTAAATAGCAATGGTCTTACATGACAGTATTTAGATTCCTGGAAAATCAACCTAGCGGCAGCATTTTGGACCCTCTGTAGCTTATTAAGCTGGTAAGCTGGCAGGCCATAGGGCAGGCTGTTACAATAGTCAACACGACTTGAGACAAATGCGTGAATGAGCGCCTCAGTGGACCGCCTAGAAAGATATTTCCTAATTCTTCTTATATTATACAAGTAATAATAAAAAAGCATTGGAACAAATGTTATTTACATGAGAATTCAATGAACAAGTCGAGTCGAACCATGTCCCTAAGTTCTTAACTACTTCTGTTGGTCTTATTACACAGTCTCCAATTAAAATATGATCAATGTTAACTTTGGCTAGTTGTTGCTTGGTGTCAATCTTTAGAAATTCTGTTTTATCGTCATTGAGAAGTAGTTTACCGTTGGTCATCCAATTACGTATGTCGTACACACAGTGCTGAATAGCAGTGACAGCCTCAAATTGTCCAGTGCTTTTGTTTGGACTGAAAGACACAAGTCATACAGCTGCGTATCGTCAGCGTAGCAGTGAACCGTGGGAAGGTGCGCCTTGATAACATCAAACAATTTGCTTGCATAAATCGTGAAAAGCAATGGCCCGAGGCAAGAGCCCTGCAGTACCCCAAAGTCCAAATTCAAACTCTGAGATAAATTTCCTTGGACCATAACACGCTGAGATCTTCCATAACCATTCAAGTGCTGTCCCAGAGATACCAAATTTTGAGTGAAGCCGACAGTAAGTAAGACATTATGATCCACAGTATCAAATGCCGCACTAAGATCTAATAGAACTAATAGTGTTACATGCTGTTTGTTCATGTTTAACAAGATGTCATTTTTTACTCTCAGCATCGCTGTTTCTGTACTATAATTCTTCCTATAAGATGATTGATTGGCAGGGTGGAGATTGTTTATGCAAATGTGATTATGAGTTTGGTTATAGACGACTGCCTCTGTCAACTTCGAAACAAATGGTAAGTTACTAATGGGACGAAAATTCTTGAAGAGAATGTCAAGACCAGGTTTTTTTTAGTAATGGTATAACTAGGGCCTCCTTCCAGGCGACAGGAAAATGACCAGACTTTAAGGACAAATTAATTAATCTTGTAAGTACAGGAAGTAGGACATCACATCGGCTGACCAAAGTTGAAGGCACAGGGTCAAGAACACAAGATTTTAGACACGAATGCTGCATGAGAGACTTCACATCTTGTTCCTTTAACATCTCAAATTCAGTAAGGTGGACAAAAGATGACTCAACACCCTCAATGTCGGGTTTGTGGTGGTTTACAGCACCATGACAACCGAGGCGACTCCTAATATTCATCATTTTCTGTTCAAAAAACTTTCTAATGTCCTCGGCAAATTGTGCCCTATCAATAGTGGGAGGAAGACAGTCAGCAGATCCTCTATTTAGTAAGCGATTACTAGCGGCAAACAGCTTCTTGTAATCCCCGCTGTTCTCCTCAATGAAATTAGTGTAAAATTCCCTACGAGTCTTGTTCATCAGAGCAGTTGTTGCATTCCTCTTGACCTTGAAGGCAGCCAGGTCAGAGTCTAACCTAGTTCTTCTCCATCTTTTTTCCGCCTTTCTTCTTTCACGTTTAGCCATTTTGATCTCCTCATTGAACCAGGAAACGCGAGGTCTTTCTTTGATAGACCTGGTAATTAAAGGAGCACGTTTATCCAAAACAACTTTCAGTGTGCTGTTATAACATTTAGCCAAATCTTCCAGAGCTTCAGGAGGATTTCTGCATAAATCAGTAGCAGCCAGGTCGGACTGGAAGGAATTCAAGTCAATAGATTTAAGCTTTCTGTAGGAGATAATCTTCTCTAATAAAGATGGTTTTGTAGACTTGAGACTGAACAAAACCGTACCATGGTCAGACAGGAAACGGTCAACGCGTGGTGAATCCTCGATATTATTGTCAGACCACCGAGAAATTACGAGATCTAAAGTAGGACCTTGAACGTGAGTGTGTTGTTCAACATGCTGTTGAAGACCGACTGATTCAAAGAAATCAGAAAGCTTATTGGCATCACTGTCTCCAGCTACGTCAATGTGGATGTTGAAGTCACCTAGGATTAGTAACTCTTCATTAGACAACAGGTGCTCATGGTAACTCTGTGCTAGTCTGAGTACGGTGGCCGGTAGATCACAACAATACGGAGATTGTGAGATGCAGATTGCACATTCCATTCGGAAAACTCGAATGAGGTTTTTTCACCAGCGGCGATCTTTTTAACAGTAAGTGAATTCTGGTAATCAGAGCAGTGCCACCTCCCCTACGGCCAGATCAAGAATGATCAGCCAACACGTAGCCGACAGGGCATGATTGATTTCTAACTGCATCATCATTTGGACATAACCATGTCTCCGTTATGGCAAATAAATCTACTTTGGTCTCGCATACATAATCAACAAATTCTGCAGTCTTGTTTCTAAGCGACCGTATATTTAACAAGCACATGATTAATGAGTTGCATGAAGATAACAGTGATTTGTTTCTGTGAATATTGTAATTCTGCACAGTCGAAACAATACGAGGTGTTGAGTTGATAACTGTACAACAGTATGCCTTATGAATCTCGATCAAAGATGAAATCCTTCTTGACCTACAGAATGATGCTAAATATTAAATTTTCTTAGGAAAAGCCAACCATAAGTTTGCAATCTTCCTCCCACAAGAAGAGCAGTTACATGTAACCTGACCAATTTACCAAGAGGGCAATCAAACATCATGCACTGGTACTTCAGAAATTCAGAAGAAGCCCATGGAAGGAGTGAGGTGAGTACTGGGGTTAGTTTATGTCACAACTGTGCACTCCATCCATTGCCTTGTAAAAACCATAATTTTTGAATAACTGTATTTTCATCTAGTTTAAATCACATCTAAACAAAACTTTGCAATATTGGTAAATATTGTATGGCAAATCTATCTATGAACTTTGTTTTGCATTTAATCAGGTAACTCTTCCAAATACATGACCCCATGTTGGTCAATCCAGTTGTAAAAATGAGATTGCTTGCTTTCAGTGGCAGATCCCCATTGGTATTTCACTAGGAAATACCACCCTGTGAGTTGAAGCGAAAACCTGCAAAACAAGTACTCACACTCACATGATTCGTGTGAAACACCAATCCATGACCTCTGAGTTGATCAGAGGAAGAAGTGCCATGCTGGTAAACTGTTCCAACTGCAGAAGAGTATCCACTGGAGAGTGGGAAGCCTGTGGTCATAATTGATAAATACAGCACTAAAAGATGTTTTACAAATTTACAGATGAAAACAGGTGACTAGAAAACACAGACAATGAACAAAACCAAGCATTATGCAGAAGGGACAGTTTCTTGGACCCATAATGGGATTAACGACACGTCACTTCAAGTCGCTTTAAGGCTCATTTTCAATGTGAAACCTGTGTGTGTGTGTGTGTGTGTGTGTGTGTGTTTGTGTTTGTGTGTTTGCGTGATTGTACCACAGTAGGTTTTGGCATTTTTATTTTACAGTTAAGAGCTTTAAACTAACCTGATCTGGCGACTTGGAATAGAATGCTGTTAATGCAGCAGCAGCTCCAGACAGAAGGCAAAGGCTTTCAGACTGACAAAATCAAAATACACAACTTACAGAAAATTAATTCTGGCACATTTTATTAAAAAAAAATTGCATCTTGCAATGATATGTAAGCAATATCCAACCAACACCTGGTAGACTGTTTTATGCTGCTGTCGATAAAGTTATTATTTTAGACACTAAAACTCTAAAACACTTAAGGAACCAAAATAAAATAATGCTGTCCAGCAGCCTCAAATTAAAGTTAATTTGATCCAGTTTTATAACTTAAAGTGCAGGGAACAGATCTCCATTTAAATCTGTACTTCTCCATTTAAATTTGTACTTTTGAATGTTATCATTTTTCACGGGACATTCCGCTTGTAAACCAATCAGAAGGGTCTATTTTCATTGCGGTTTCCTCGGCGGAATGATTCCGCCTTTCGACCAATCAGCAAACTGTTTACAGATACGATATCAACCACAGACGGAACAGTCCGTAAGTTAACCAATGACAAGAGGTGTATCTGATCTATTTCAATCAACATGTCGTCTCTTGTTTATCTTGAGCACAGCTCCAACCTACGGGAAAACAGCCCAACCAGGGAATTGTTCGTGATCTTAATATTTTACAAACGGGGTTTGTAATTTGTCCATTTCCATCCACACCGTCGAAATGTGTTCTTGTTTATAAACACAAATTGCAAATATTCATGTCATTGACAAGTATTGTCTAGTATGTTAGCAATGTGGTGGTGCGAAAGAATAGTTAATTCTATTTCGTTAAGCAAATGCAACGAAGGTTTCGCGATGTTTCATCAAACGAAGATGCTTTCTTCTGAATATTCCGCTTTTCACCCGAAACATGCCACTGTTGCCAATTAAAACTTTCTCATTAAAAGCGATTTACATAATAATCATGTGTTCCTGACCAGTGTCATTGAGCTCAAGTTTCATCTATAATTTTCTAAATTTCCAAGTTTCCTCTTCGTCTTGTGAACGTTTTGACAACACTGTTCTCTGTACGAGAAGTACTCTTAATTTTTGTATATTTTCATTGTGGTTTCCTCGGCCGAATGATTCCGCCTTTCGACCAATCAGCGATCTATTTACAGATACGATATCAACGACAGACGGAACAGTCCGTAAGTTAACCAATGACAAGAGGTGTATCTTATCTATTTCCATCAACATGTCGTCTCGTGTTTACTTGAGCACTGCTCCAACCTACGGGAAAACAGAGCACGGCGAATTTCCTACTTCCTGATAAAATATCAAAGTCAGCCGCGATCTTTTCGTACATCGCGTTATCGGGTCTTTTTTTTGTTCAATTCAATGCAAGCCGTAGAATTTTCGTCTTTAATTTTTTGGAACAAATATTAAACTCAAATTGCAATTAATTAATCTCGTTTGCACTGTCTGTTATGTTCACTAACCTAACTTTCGACGTCTGCGTTGGCCGAGGCTAAGTACGCCCAAAGAGGGTTACATGATATTAAATCAAAGGCAGTGAGTTTCATCTTCATTGCCACCCGAAACATTCCGCTATTTAGCCAATAAAAACTCTCTCATGGACAGCAAATTACATATTTCGTAGACACATCAAGTGTTAATTTCCGATGACCAGGTCAGGGAAGGTCAAACAGCTCAAATGTCTCAAATCTTCCTGTGTGTGTGTGCGTGTGATTATTGCCAACAACCCAGAGTGCGCTGGAGACAAAAAATCATAAAAACTATACTTTGAGTGCGCTGGAGACAAAAATCATAAAAACTATGCTTAACCAGGATAGTTTTTACTTACCCGAGTCACTTTTCCTGCCTTTTTTACCACAAGCTTCTGCTCGTTTGAAGTCAGCAAGCTTCCTTTGCGTCGATGTCATTCTTCCGCTTCTCGGCTGCGTTTGCGAGCTGGATGTGTTTCAACAGTTTAATACTTCGGTTTGCACGTCCAGCAGTTTGCTGTGATTTTTCTCTTCGAGTTCATTTGCTGCTTAAACTACACGCATCGATAGTCGCAAACTGACGTTAACCTTTTAGTGCAATATGATCAACTTTAGATGGAGACGTTCACATTCAACGTTCGCGGGGGCCACAGTATGTTTCTGCTATATTTCGCGCTGGCGCGAAATGTTTGACAACAAATCATTCAGATAGTCATGTAACATGATATTTTATTGACAACAAGTTGTAAAAACAGCCTGGTAGAGAGTACAAAATCTTAATAGATTTATACATTCCGACAATGACATGGGGAAACTCCTTAAAGTGGGCAGTTAGATCCGGCTCTGTTGATGAGGAGTACCGTAAAAACTCGTGTATAAGCCGCACTTTTTTACCGAAATATTGGGCTCAAAATCGTGGGTGCGGCTTATATACGACACCATTGCTTTCAGAGGGAGTAAACTGTCTTCTATAAGGGGTCACAAATACTGAAATAGCACCCCAAACCTTCAGTGAATAAAGATTAAACACATTGCTTTCGGTAGAAATGATGACTTCTACAGGAGCCGTTTGTATCTTCAGGTTCAAAAGCTGAATCTTGCTCGCCAGTCGTTCTACATTCTAACTGGCATGGAATCTCCATATTTCCACAAAAGATTTTTAGAATGTCGTCTTCGACCGATATCACTTCGATCTCTCCACCACGCGAGAGAAAATACCATGCTATTCGGGGAAACTCGTGAGGCAAATGGCCGACCGTTTTGTTGCCTTTCATTACTTGCATGGTGCGCTTATCCTTGGGGTTGTTAAACTCTCGTTTAGCGACAGGTTTTCCTCCGACCGATGTCTTCCGTACGTCTTTATAAACACTATCCACCCGACACAGCTGATGCGAAAACGAACCTTTCCGTTGTTTGCTACTCTGGTGTCCAGACTTCCCTCTGTAAATGTCTGTGTGGTTACTAAGCAAACGTTTTGAATCCTTCTCCTGCTCTTTATTTTTGTTCAAATTTTAACTGTGGGCTTTAACAATGAAGATAACCATTATCAGTCCCAGGAATTATGGAAATCGATAAATGATAAGCTTGTAAATGGGTATTTTGAGAGTTGTTTCATGTCTTATTTTTTTCTCAAAATCATGCTTGAAATTTGGGGGTGCGGCTTATCTACGAGTGCGGCCTATACACGAGTTTTTACGGTAATTTGTACTTTTCGATTTCTCGAGCGAGTGCAGACAAGGCAGCGGAGTGTCTGTCTTCAGCCTCTATCAAAAACTTAACTACGCACAATAACTGTAGTGTTGTAGTGTTGATTGTCATATTGACGTGCAATATTAACTTTACAACGCTTCGTCCCCGAACGGTTTTAAACATTAATTTCGGATTTGGTTAGAGTTCCGGCCCCTGCCTTTGTCCAGCGCTATTAAAGGATCCGGGATCCAGGCGTGCCATATATTGAAATCCGCGACGAGAGTTATGTACAAAAGTGGAAGCTTCATATTAGAAAATTGCATTCAATTTGCTTTAAATTAGTAACATTAGAGTATACGAGTACACGTGTCCTAGTCGATTTTTTTTTTCGAGATTGTTCAATACGAAAATAAATCTGCAAGTCTGTATCCATTTTGCATTTGTCGTACACTAGTTTTTAAGGCGAACGCTTTATCGCAGGCTTTCGCGCACACTGCCAAAACATAAGTTATTCAGTGATTAGTTAGCGTCTTTCAAAATTCGCTTGTCTTTGGTCTTCATATTTTTTGGCGTTCCTTTTCTTTGGACCGGCTTCTTTCCTCTGCTTGCTTGTTTCGCTTCCTTTACCAGTTAAACCTAAGAACGGAGCACAGGTTGGCTGTCTCATTTCATTACCATAAAGGGGGAGAAAGTATAAACATATATACCTAACGAATCTTCATTCCTGCACTGAGTAATCCTAACAGAGAAGTTTCCACTCACCGGTTGGAAGTTTTCTTTCTTTTCTATCAGTCGTAGCAATTTATCGTTTCTTTCAATGTAATCGCTATCATCTTCCTGTTGGTCAGGTTCTGGTTCGCTGTACTTAAAGTCCATAAGGTCGAACGTATGCCCCGCCTTTTTGTAGTCGTCCATGGTTAGCGAATCCCACAGTTCAATTTTCTTTTCCTCCTCTTCAATCATCTCTTCCCACCATTCGCGCTCTTTCATGGACATTCGAATTTTCAGTTTTTCGATTGACTCTTTCATCACCTTAACAGTTGCAAGTTACAGCTTTTCAATTTGGCGCTCTATTGCCACGTGGTTGCCAGATGCATCATTAGGATTGGCCTACAGACGTACTATTTCGTAAATGAGCATATAGTCTTCTTTACTTTTCACAATGAACCGAATACATTTAAATAATTATTTCTGTAATTATTTTCCAAACGATGGCGCCAATTTAATTATAAAACCTTAACAATGTGCCTTGACCCCATTTCTCAGAGATTCCCACAGATCAGACAAAATCAAAGTGGCTATGAGCCACTGAACTCCGATTAAATGGTTTGATTCACGATTGTTAGCAGACATTACTGAAAGCTCCATAAGGGAGCCGAAGGCACTAGAAAATGTTCAAAAGCGAGCGGTTGCTACTCTTCACTGTTAGTCGTTTGTAGTACTTAGATGAAATTTGCTATTTCATTCGGTCGTTTTCATTATCGCAATATTGGTTGTAGAGTCCCGTGCCATAAGCGGTTTAAGCGGAGTGTATGCCGTGGGAATGCACAATACATCTTCAGTGAAACTGGAATCGAAGGAGCGATCGTGTGAAGGAGTGAAATCAGCTTCATACCTGCGACTGCTCACACCGAGTTAAAAAGGTTAATAAACAGCTCGAACAGCCTTATCTCACTATAATATACGAACAAAGGGTTTCTACAATGCGTAAATTTTTTTTAATGCTGATATCTGCCCAGATCACTGGTATCTAGAAGTTTTGAGGTTTAATCACTTCTCTGACTTCAGGTTTTAGAAACACAATAACGGAAAGTGCAAAACAGAAAGGTTACATCCGTTGAAGTAAGGGAATATATCCTCCGTTACTGGAGAGGGTTACCGCTATCGAACACAATTTAAGAACTAACAGCTCGTCATAAGAGATTTTGAAGAGATCATGAATCTCCCACAGGTAACCAAGTTAACTGAGCAACGGGAGAATGTACGCCAAATATATGTTGGTGTAGTATATCTATTATGAGTGGCTCCTTTGATCGTCCCTTGAAGGTGGCGTATGTGGCCAGGAGGTGAACTCACGTCATTAATGCATTAGCCAATTTGAATTTCGTGTCTTTTCCTTCAAGTATGCTCTGAATTGCAAATATGAACGCTCAGCGCGCGAAGGTAAGTGAAACGTGAGCTTAAGTATACTTTGGTTTCTAAAAATAACTAAATAATTTAGTTGTTTACTTCAACAAGTATAGCCTCCGTTACCGAGAAGGGTTACCAATTACCGCTCTTCGGGAAATTGATGCACCGTCAAATATAATAGACAATACGTCATAAGATACAGAACAAGCGCTTTTCTAAATTTTGGCCATAACTACCATCTTCATCAAATTTACTAGGGAATATTTGTCGATCGTGGGGCCTATAGTGTATGTTGTCCTTGACTACCTTAACTGCTCATTTGTGTTAATGTTTTCTCAAGAGTCCTTCCACCTTCCTCTAGTAAGGAGGGGGGAGGGGAGGGGAAAACTGTTAATAAGGCGAATTGTCACAATCTTCCCAAGAGTGTGATTTTGTCGACGATTGTAACTCGTGTACCGTCCAGTTTCCAAAAAGAATCATGTCAGATCAGTTAATAACGGTAAGGCAGGTTAATTGCTCCTACAAATACCTGGCCATGGTCTAAGAACTCTTTATAATCGGCGTTCAAACATGAAAGAGGTACTTTTTTCTTTCGTGTTTGAGGTTCATGTATTTTATCATCATGCAGCTTACATTCTCAGACGATCAAGTGGCTTCCTTCTTGGAAGAAATGGGAGCCTATCTGGAAGGGCAATTGGCCCAAGTAGATGCTGTAAGTAAAGGTCTCTTGGTCAACTAGAATGTAAAATAATAATAATAATAATAATAATAATAATAATAATAATAATAATAATAACTCGCGCGGTTGTGGAGAGTGTGGTTGAGTTCTCCACTCTGAAACGCATTACTGTTAAGCTAACGCTCTTGGTAATGTGTATAATCAATGGACTAAACCTGTTCCATTTTGGACCTACATTCAGGCCAGCCCACAGATAGATTACCTTACCAGATGGTAAGTATAGTGGTTAGTCAATTCTAATTTCTCTGTAAAACTATAGTTTCATCCAGTTTGTTATTGTAAGTTACTGAGTGGTATATGATCTGTCAACTTTTAAGGGACTACATGGTGTTCACGGCAGTGAAGTTCCTAAAAGAACAGCCCGCCGTACAGAACATTTTGAATGCCAACCAGGCATCCACTACAAACAACTCTGAAACCTCTGAGCTGTTTGTAACTAGTACCACAGGTATCTTTCCATTTCATTACTTGTGTCTACCCTTGAGCGCAAACACATTGCAGACGCCGCATAATTACCAATTAAAATCGTTTTATCATTTCATCTGAAATCCACAATGTACTGAATGTTTTATTTATGCTTTTATGGCAGATGCAGATTAAGTATAAAGAGAGGAAGTGAAGAGCGGGCTTAGAAACATACGTCTAAAATTAATAAAGTGGTCACCTTACTACTCTCCAGGCTCATCATTGCTATCAATTTTATCCGACACATATAAGTTTTTTAGTGTCGCTTCAAGTTCAACATGTTTGTTGTCTTTCCTACATAATGTCTATGTACACAGTTAGTATAACCAGCCCCACCCCAAATGATGAAGCATTATGTGAAATATCAGAGTTAATTAGCTTCTATCTATCTTCAATTGTTTTTTTTCTCTGGCCAAGACGTCACAAGCCGCTTTCAATTAATTAAACCGAAATGTATTTTCGTGACGCATTACTTCAAGAATCACCTCGTTAAAATATTTCACTATCACTACAAACAGCGGCACCAAAGTAACGATATTTCCGAATGTCAAACTGCTGATTATATTACGCAGGGGGGCAAGTCCTTGCCTAAAGAAGACTGGTCGAAGTCGTTTTAAAATTGTTAGTCTTGCTATCAACAAGTTTGAGAGTTATACATTAGAAACCAAACGAGAGATACGAATATGTGTTCCTGAACCTATATCATCTAGAAATCAGGTGTATTGTTGAAACCTACGCTTGTTACAATTTTGAAATTACTGGCATTATTTCCATGGAATGAAACTTATTAGCACCGCTTCCGAAACACGCGCGCCGTAAAATCATGCAACTCCTCACCTCTCCCCTCCAAAGAAAACAAAGTTTAGTCTTACCTTAACAATGATTAATAATATTACATATTCAGACTTTGCCATTTTTTTTCTTAAACCAGAAAGAAATTTAATTCAGATAACGTTATTTTAGAAAATCCCTTAGCTATGTCCAAACTGGGGCTGTCGTAAAGACCGGTTGTGAATAAAATATCATGCATGTTACATGACTATGCATTTGTTGTCATACATGTCGCGGCAGCGTGCCGTGTAGCCCTGTGAGCGTTGAAGATGAACGTCTCCATCGAAACTGCACTGTGAAAGTTAATCATATTGCACTAAAAGGTTAATGACAGTTTGCGACTATCAATAAGTGCAGTTCAAGCAGAAAATGAACTCGAAGGGCGGAAAATTCACAGCAACCTGCTGGACGTGCAAACCGAAGCCAGCTTGCAAACGCAGCCGAGATGCGAAAGAATGACATCAACGCAAAGGAAGCTTGTTGACTTCAAACGAGCAGAAGCTTGTGGTAGAAAAGGCAGGAAAAGTGACTCGGGTAAGTAAAAACTATCCTGGTTAAGCATAGTTTTTATGATATTTTTGTCTCCAGCGTACTCTGGGTTGTTGGCAATAATCACACGCACACACACACACACACACACACACAAAGGGAGATCTGAGACATTTGAGCTGTTTGACCTTCCCTGACCTGGTCATCGGAAATTAACACTTGATGTGTCTACGAAATATGTGAATTGCTGTCCATGAGAGAGTTTGAATTAGCTAAATAGCGGAATGTTTCGGGTGGCAATGAAGATGAAAGTCACTGCCTTTGATTAAAATAATGTAACCCTCTTTGGGCGTACTTAGCCTCGGCCAACGCAGACGTCGAAAGTTAGGTTAGTGAACATAACAGACAGTGCAAGCAAACGAAATGAATTAATTGCAATCTGAGTTTAATACTTGTTCCAAAAAATTAAAGACGGAAATTCTACGACTTGCACTGAATTGAACAAAAATAAGACCCAATAACGCGATGTACGAAAAGATCGCGGCGGACTTTGATATTTTATCGTGCCCTGTTTTCCCGTACTTTGGAGCTGTGCTCAACAAAAACACGAGATGACATGTTGATTGAAATAGATAAGATACACCTGTTGTTATTGGTGAACTTACGGACTGTTCCGTCTGTGGTTGATATCCTATCTGTCAATAGTTCGCTGATTGGTCGAAAGGCGGAATCATTCTACTGAGGAAGCCGAGGAAGAACAGTGTGGTCAAAACGCTCACAAGACGAAGAGGAAACTTGGAAATTTAGAAAATTATAGATGAAACTTGAGCTCAATGACACTGGTCAGGAACACATGATTATTATGTAAATCGCTTTTAACGAGAAAGTTTTAATTGGCAACAGTGGAATGTTTCGGGTGAAAAGCGGAATATTCAGAAGAAAGCATCTTCGTTTGATGAAACATCGCGAAACCTTCGTTGCATTTGCTTAACGAAATAGAATTAACTATTCTTTCGCACCACCACATTGCTAACATACTAGACAATACTTGTCAATGACATGAATATTTGCAATTTGTGTTTATAAACAAGAACACATTTCGACGGTGTGGATGGAAATGGACAAATTACAAACCCCGTTTGTAAAATATTAAGATCACGAACAATTCCCTGGTTGGGCTGTTTTCCCGTAGGTTGGAGCTGTGCTCAAGATAAACAAGAGACGACATGTTGATTGAAATAGATCAGATACACCTCTTGTCATTGGTTAACTTACGGACTGTTCCGTCTGTGGTTGATATCGTATCTGTAAACAGTTTGCTGATTGGTCGAAAGGCGGAATCATTCCGCCGAGGAAACCGCAATGAAAATAGACCCTTCTGATTGGTTTACAAGCGGAATGTCCCGTGAAAAATGATAACATTCAAAAGTACAAATTTAAATGGAGAAGTACAGATTTAAATGGAGATATGTTAGGGGTAATTTTGAGTAAGTGAATTTCAAAATCGGAATTTGAAATTAAAGGAAGAATACCCAGAGAAGGAAGTGGAGTTAAACCTAAAAGGTGGGATTTTGGTTATACATTATTAGTACTACTCACACGTCTATGTTTCAGACTCACTCCAGTTTTGATTATGTACCTTTAAATCTCAATATTTGATACTTTATATCAGATTGTACAGTGCCATTATTATTATGGCAGTGTAAAATCTGATATTCTGGTAAATTCTTCTAAAAAGCTTAAGTACATAACAATTGGGTTATGTACAATGATTTCATATTTTCCTCTGAAAAGCACATATGAAGAATACTTGAGCACACTTATGAAAATAACAACACAGAACTGAAAAAAAAAACAAAAAAAAAAAACAAGAAATAAGACAGTAGTACAAGGTACCTGAAGTACTAGATTATTACACTCCACAATCTCTTTAATCCATTTGGTGACACATCCACCAATCAGAGGCAGGAATCCAGTCACATGACTCCAGTTGAGGGCCAGGGGAGGTAGAGAATCTGTCCCATGATGCTCTTCACGAGAAGAGACATTATTTTGATTCTTCTGTTCCATAGCTGTCCCAGCAGCATAGATTGCAGCTTCTATGACACCAAATATAGCTGTGGCACAGGAAAGCTCTGATTTTTCTTCAATTGCTTTTGCCAAAATTGATAGACTTTGCATCGACTGCAAGTGCTCAATGAAAAATGAGTACATCTCCCTGCAAAAAAGTTAGTCATAAATACTATAGCAAAAAACAAACAGAAGAAAAGACTAAAATTTGGTTTATCAACGGAGTTGATAATGTAAATTGACCACCGTACAGGGATTCGATTAGCTGACGTTTCGAGTGTTAGCCCTTCATCGGAGCGAATCAGATTTGCTCCAACGAAGGGCTAACACTCGAAACGTCAGCTAATCGAATCCCTGTACGGTGGTCAATTTACATTATCAACTCTGTTGATAAACTAAATTTTCGTGCTACAAAATGTAGACCTGTTGTTCAGTTATTGCTAATCCTTTTCTCTGTTCATCTTTTTTTATACCAATGCAGCACCACAGTTTCCACAGTTTCTTTAGAAACTAATCCCCTTTATTCATTAGAAGAAAAGACTTACTGCCAATAGGTTGAGCAACAATTTTAGCAAACAAGATTGATGTAATCCAATCAACCATAGAGCTCTAGCAAAGAAGATGTACGTAGGTTTAAAGATTACTCTCACCTTACAGCATCACAGCCCAAGCCATACAAAACACAAACTCTCCAGGTTCTCAAGCTTTCAGTGTACAATGAACACGCCTCCTCTATTGCCATCTGCATGTTATTTGGGGAGAGAGCTGTGTAGCGCATAACTCTGTCGAGTAAGTTGTACTTTGAGATCTGCCAACAAAAATGTATAAATTTTTAAATTCATTTCAGTATTCACTGTCTTTTCAAGGAGACTTGCTGGCATATCATGAAACAACTGCTATCCACTGAAAAGGTTTGATACCCATAGCCACATTATTACAAAATGTAAACTGTAAGATAAGCTATAACGCATATTTTTAAGGTAGTTTAATGTAGGTAGAGCTTCAGACTACCATGTAGGAGGTCACAGGTTGAAACACCAGCCATACCAACACTCAGGGTCTTTAAATAACTGTGGAGTGCTGCCTTTCTAATCAGGAGTACCCAACGACCTTTTCTGAGAATTTTTATCGTACGATGTACTAAACACTAGCTGAGTGTCCCCCTGTCAATCTTCGTTAATATTTAACTTTCCTGGCAAAAAAATAACCGCTCTTCAATGCCAGCGAGCAAAACGTTTGAGAAATAAAAATCCCAGCCAGCTACGAGCGTGTCTTTTCAATACGAGCCAGCAAAGTTGAAAATGCCACAAACACGAAATGCCAGCCAGCACGGGTGGAATCTTTCCAGTTTGCCAGCCAGCAGTCGCGTAAGGAAGAAAAATACCCAGCCAGCTAAGTATTGATTTTAACTTAATTTTTGGGCAAAATATCTTGAATGGTTTATTTCGGATGTCAGATCGTTCCCAAGACAGGCAGTAGGCTTCTATCTGTATCCCGTGTTGTTTACTTTTAGTTTTTTCCCCGAAGTCCTATCTTCTCGCAGATAAAAATCCACCAAAATACGAAGCCAACTGAAAGCACATGCTATTCAATACGTTGAGACTCTTGAAAAATGCGTTACGAGCCCATGATATTACTAGTAAGACAGTTTGTTTTTCATTAACTTTATTTTCAATCTCACGCAGATAAAAGTGCGCCATCAGTACTCTCAGCCAGCATGAAAACTGAAATAAGACAACTGCCAGAAATAACGTGTTTTGATTCCTGTCAGCCAGTAAGACTCATTACGGACACAAATTCTAGCAAGATTTCGTTAAAATAACACTGCCAGCAAGATTTTTATTTCAGCAAACATTTTGCCAGCCAGCCCAAAATCGGCCTGCAGAGCGGTTATTTTGCAGATCGGCTCCATCGAGCACTCCTGTCTAATGACATCTGAAGATGGTTAGACTTTCTAGTCTTCTCAGAAAAGGACGATAAACCATAGGTCCTGTCTCACAACACTTGTCCTAGTAATCTGTGGGACATTAAAGAACCCAGTGGACACACTGTTCAAAAGGAGAAGGGATTTAGTCCTCCCCAGTGTGGTGGTCTATCTCTATCTCTGGTTTCATCTGTCTTGCATATTTATGTGTGGGTTGGGTGGGTGGGTGAGATCAAATATGGACTGAAAACGGCTGCCAGAGGCACCTTTACATGCTGACATCTGATCTCACTGCACAGAAGAATAAATTATAATAATTAATAATAATTAATAATAATAATTTAGAACTTATATAGCGCATTTTCCATGTGTATATGTTCAAATGCGCTTTACAAGCAGATGAAATTGGAATTTGGAAATGTTGGTTTTTGTGGAGAGGGGAAAACCGGAGTACCCGGAGAAAAACCTCTCGGAGCAGAGAAGAGAACCAACAACAAACTCAACCCACATATGACGTCGAGTCCGGGAATCGAACCCGGGCCACATTGGTGGAAGGCGAGTGCTCTCACCACTGCGCCATCCCTGCTCCCCTTAATTATTGTGAACCACCATGAGACTTAATGGATGCATTCCTTTGGCATAATCCAGGGCCCACCTTGCAGCTCTTACAAGGTGTCACCTG
This sequence comes from Pachyseris speciosa, assembly GCA_016490735.1. Taxonomy (NCBI): domain Eukaryota; kingdom Metazoa; phylum Cnidaria; class Anthozoa; order Scleractinia; family Pachyseridae; genus Pachyseris; species Pachyseris speciosa. The sequence continues at coordinate 284,479 of JAEMWC010000911.1, forward strand.
ATTGGAGACCACCCTTCAGGTGAGACAAAAGAACAAACAACACAAGCAATGGACCCTAGCCCTAAAACAATAGGACTGCCACACTATCCCTGCCACTGAAATTTAGAGCTTATAGGAGCTGCAAGGCTACCATGATCCAGACCAGGATCAATGATCCAAGACCACCTGGGGGATCATGCTGCATCAAAGGAACCAAGGAATCCGCTCTGGGAAAGGGTTCCTTGGTTCCTTTGATGCACCATGATCCAAGTGATCTTGAATCATTGAAGGAAGTGATCTTTGCGGAAAAAAATACATTACCACTTCTATTACCATTAATGGAACAGATTTGATAACAACTAACCAAAACTGCTGCCATGTGCCTTCCTGCACAACACACAGCCCTTACAAGTTGCATTGCCGAGCTCACAGGCTGACCATGGACTGTTCCACTCTTCACATTTGTTGTCTTCCATGACAGAGGAAGAAAGTTTGCAAAGATGGTTTCCATAAGTCGTGGACACTTGAGCACTTCACTAGCTGCTTGTGTTGAATGCTGAGAAATTCTCGTCAAAATATCCAGGACATCACTAACAGTGGGTGCTGCTGGGCTGCAGACCTCAAGGATGTACCTTAATCTGGGTAAAATGCTCATCTGGATTAGACCCTGTTAATGAAACTGATATGACGTCAATACAGGAAATACTAGGAAAAGGTCTAGTAAAAATACATTGTTATTTAACACATTGCACTTGGTGCAGTTTGGGAAATGAACTATATTATGAAACAGGAAATACAATAGATGCAAGACAGTGTTTATCCTGGTACAAATAAAAGACCAAAAACTGACTGCATTATTAAAGGGGTGTTCTCTGAAGTGAGGGTCACTGCTTCGATTCCTTAAAGACTGGTTTGGAAGGAAAGAGGTGGTTCCATAAGATATACCATGGTACCATTCATGGGAAATATCTCTAAATACTACAGAGGGTCAATATCATTTTCCAAAAACACTGAGTTTGTAGTTACATGACTGTACATGTTGGATGATGTAGATGTTTATTTAGAAAATGTTTTCTTTAACTTTCATCATTCTTTATTTTGTATCTTTTGTAAACAGTGCGAATAAAATGAGCTGTTGAATCATTGAAACACACATAATTTTGTGTAAGCTGCTAAATATTTGCATATCTTATAAAACAATAATACGTTATGTCAGATGACAAGGGATTCTAAGGACAGTGCTGCAAATTGTCCTTTCAAGTTTATAACCATGCTTTATGCACATGCCATCTGCTTCCCCACAGGCTGATCCTGGCTAACCAGGGGAATTGTAAAATCAGTCAAGCAAACTTAAGGAATTTTCCCAGGGGTTCAGGGAATCTTGCCAGACAAAGTCCCCTGGGTGAGGTGTCTCTCAGCAGAAACCCCCCCCCCCTCCCACACACACACACACACACACACACACACACACACACACACACACACACACACACACACACACACACACACACACACACACACACACACACACACACACACACACACACACACAATGACATCCTTTACAAATTTGTGAATTCCCCTGCCCCCTAATCTTTGATCATAGAACAATGTCGAGATTTTCCCCTACCCTCAAGCAAAGAAACCCATCCATCTCCTTGCATTCCCCACATATCTCCCTGGTTGGCCTGGGGTTCCACCCCATGGGGAAGCTGATGACACGTGCTTAAACTGACACCTACTCTAACAGCATCCTGTTTGAGTAGCTCAGCATCTGTTAACTTCCTCTCCTCTTCATTCTCCTCACGCGACTGTTTTTCTTTCCTCTCAGTCATAGGACAAAGTGCTGGCAGCTCGTGTCCATGAGGAAAACTAAACACCTGATCAGCTGATTCCTAGCAAGAAGTACAAAACTTTTTACCTTAATTAAGAACATTAGCAGATAAGCCTAACACTAACACCTACACTATCTGTGTCTTGTTGTCAAAAAAGTTTATTTTCTTTAAAATGTCACTTTTAGCAGAACTATGACAATGATGCACATTGTTAGGTACTCATTCAAGTAGCTTGCCTTAAGATAAGATTTACAATTTTTCTGAATCCTTTTAAATGTTCAAGTCATCAGCCAAAACTTCCAGAGCTACAGTCATAGGCATTTCAATTTATTTAAGCCACATTGGCCATGAAGAAAGGATTACACAACTTTCTCCTTGATGATTAAAATCTAAAAGTGAATAAAAAAAAAAACTCTCATTCTCTCATTAAATAGGTTTAGTAACATAAACATTTTAATAATGAAAATGTAATAATACTATCACTGGGCACTGGAATAAGATTTAACAAGCTGTACCAGTACCTTCTCACTGAGTATAACCAGGACAGAAGCAAATCCCTGCACAGCAACTGCCACCACTGCTTCTGAGGAGTCGTCTAATGCCCATCGAAACAGAAACAGAACCCCCGCATCAAGTAGAACTGACAGTAAATCATCACTTAGATGCCCTTGATATGCACTCAACCAATCCTTTTCAAATCAACAAGATGCATGTAATTTTATCAACAAAGTTTCATTACTGCTTAAGTAGTGTTCATATAGCTGCGATGATGATCATTCACATCTTCAAAGAGTACCAAAATCTGAATGCCTGGAACAGGCTAATTAATAACAACAGTTAATCTACGCTGCATTTATAGGTTGTGAATCATCTCTATGGAAAATCAATGAAATATCTTTCCTAGTTACAATCAATTCAAAATTTTTCTTCAAAGAGAAAATCATGGATAAACTGACTAGTTAGCTCACTTTTGTGCACGCTGATTTTCAAACTCACCACTTATCTCTGCTAACCATCATAGAGTCAGACTTCCATGCTTGCCAGCACCTCCCCTAAGCTTCCACCTCTCATAAGCAGACACCAACAAACCACGTTACCTGGCAGTTTCTCTACTGAAACTGTGCATTAATACCCTCTTCCAAGCAGACACCAGTATACCTGTTGCAGAGGGGTCTGCTTATGGGAGGTCTGACTGTAATAACCAGTTTGCGTCTTCCACCTGGAGGGTGAGTAGGCTCAGCAGCGAGTCTCACGAAAGAAGAGCAGCTTACATGCATTACAACAGAAGGGCCAAGAAAGATTTTGGTAGAATGGGAATTACTATTAACAAGAATTTATAAAATTATACCTGTCTTATTATTCTAGCCAAGACTTGCAGGGCAAATACTCGCTGCTGTAGAAAACTGCTTCTAGCTAGCACAAAGAACTCTTCCAGGGTATAACCTGGCAAGCTGGGATCATCCCCATGGTGATGAAGTCCCACATACTCTGGAATGTTATCGGTCTTCGAGACTAGATTACCACTGAAGTCAAAGCGAGCTTGATTACCTTCCTTTGAAATAAAAGAGAAATACATATAATTTTATCATTTAACGTTTGGCCTTGTTCAGGTCAAATGATTTTAACCTGGGTCAAAATAAAATTCTTTTGTCTAATCATGAATAATTATTAAAGGATTGCATGGAATAAAGCCTTAAGTGACTCTTGATGTTCAGTCAAATTCTCTCTTTGTGTTACAAGTAAATAATTTAAGGCAATTTGGAATGAGAATCTAACAGCTGATCAGAAGTCACCTAGGGCTTTTTTCCACACACCCTTCAATTGGGGTTAGAAGACAAAGGAATTTCATTTTGACCAAGGTTAAAATCACTTTGACCTGAATTTCATTTTGACCTACAACATACACACATTACACTACCCTATATAATACTGCTACAATAACTATCAATAAGGTTACTTCACAAATTAATGTGATCAAGTAAGCTGAAGCCACTATAAGGGCACTAAGGCCACAAGGTAGTGGGCATTACCCCTTAAATCTACCAAAGCAAAGGCTGAGCCCGAGCATTAGCAGCCATGGACAGCTGTTTAGGCCTTGTTAGGTCTCATCAGCATGGCATAGCTAATGCTCAGGCTCAAGTACCCACATATCAATAAAACAAGCAATGAAAATGCCCGCTACCTTGTGGCCTTAGTGCCCTTAGAGTGGCTTCAGCTTACTTGATCACATTAATTTGTGAAGTATCTTTGTCACTCCAGCCACATTCCACAAGCTTTACGTTTTCGTTGTTACTATCAATACCTCACTATCCAGGGCGCTGGGTGCGGAACAGTCCTTCATCCATTCCAGCTTTTCTGTTTCAACTGTATCCATGTGAAGCCATTGGTTGGATACCTTCAGATCTCCAATTGTTATACAGCCATCTGGCTGTCCCTGCTGTTCTTCATCCATCATTTTTTGTTCATTTTCCTGTGTAATTATTTGAACATCTTCGCTGAAATGAACATGTTTGTCAGCATGGCCTGACCCTTCTTCCATTTTGTAGCTTGCAACGTCACTATGGCAATCATTTTTATTTACAACCACAGACTTTGTCTCTGTGTCCATTGCCTCACGCTTACTCTTCTTGTGTCGTGATCTCAAAAAAGCAATAAGACTTGGATCTGAAGGAAATAACCATAAAAAATAAGGGTACTTTACGGTACTTGAATGGTAAATAAAGCACCGAGAAAACTGAAAATCCAGTTTAATTTGTAAAATTCTACTAACAGTAGAAAGATGGAAAAATGACACCATTGTGAAATTCCGAATAATTAATATTTAAATATTAACTAATATTTAAATTTGCATATATTTCACTACATTTCTATAGTCCTGTAAGTACTAAAATTAAAAAATAAACAAATAAATTTATTTCAGCTTGATAGCATCGGGTGTAGTAGCCCAATCTCCCAAACCAAGGGCTCATTTTTAAATGTTATCTAGAATGTTCTGAATTGAATTGGAATTTAAAAGTATTGCTTTCTAAGAAGAGGGAAAACTGGAGTGCCCAGAGAAAAACCTCTCAGAGCAGAGTGGGTCTGAAGAGAACCAACAACAACTCAATCCACATATGACACCAAGTCCAGGAATCGAACCCAGGGAACGTTGGTGGGAGGCAAGTGCTCTCACCACTATGAAATTCCTAGTGCTCCTGTTGATTTATTACTCACGTACATAAAACAATGGGGCACCAAGAAATACAGCAAGCTGGAGTTCTTACTGAGGGAGGTACAGAAATGGTTTGTTGGTTCATTGTCACTTTTGTAAGGAAGTTGAGTCCCTGAAATGCTACAGAAGGAGTGCTTTGTCTCACATAGACCACTGCATTGTTGAACTCAAGATATAACATTAGGATGCTATGAAATACCGTTAAAGTTCTGATTTTAGAACACACATATTTACAGCCCTTTGACATACATGAAGTCCTAAAATACAATCTAACTTGTACTTGCTCAAGCAGGGACTGGGAATCTATTTAACTGAGTTGATAATGTAAATTGACCACCGTACAGGGGTTTGATTAGCTGACGTTTCGAGCGTTAGCCCTTCGTCGGAGCGAATCAAGGAATTGTGGGTTGTGTATGGTTTATATACAGAAAATGGAGCTACGCTATTGGTAGTAACATGGTAACGTGAAAAACAGGAATAAATTAATTGAATGAAAAGCGCTCGTTGATACCGTGGAGATTAAGAGTGCCAATTTGAAAGATCAGTTTTTGCTCGAGATTTTTACGGCTTTCCATGGTACCTTGATGTAGGAAAGGCCGGAGATCGACATGTGTTGTTTGGAATGGTTAGGGAGATTAAAATGCTGAGCGACAGGTTTGGATACGTCTTTGTCATCTTTCTCAACATCACGAAGATGTTCTCGGATGTTCTTCGTGATGTTGAGAAAGATGATGTTGAGAAAGATGAATCCCTGTACTGTTTTTCATGTTACCATGATGTTACCTTTTCTTGCCTCGCTCTCTTTTTCTCTTGCTGGGCATTTCCTAGGCTTCCTTTCAGTGGGAAAAGATTTGTGGAAACTTTTAGGATCATAGGATTAGGTGGAAGGAAGTGCAGGTGGGTAGTGGAAGAAGATTTTCATTCAAATTTTCAGCTCAACGTCACTTGGTTTTTTTGCGTTTTCTCTGGCCTGCTGGACAGAATCATGCTCATTTAGGTATGGTTTGAAAGATCTCTTCCCCTTAAACATGCTACATGTAAAGTTGTCCATGAGCATTAAAACTGATCACATCACAAGAGGTACAAGGGACGTGGTTCTGAACGGCCAGTTTTGGCTGGCATGGATGCCAATGGGTTTAAAAAGCTTTCTTACCCAGTGAAGCCTTTATCCTGGATTGCTCCTCTAGTATTTCATCCGGTGTCATAGATTCCAACTTAGCTACATTCTCTTGGTGTATTTCTTCGACAGCTTGGTTCAAAAGAATTTTTTTGCCAGTGCTTCCCACAAGCCCTTCACCAGATATAACTGATGATCTTGGAAAATGCATTGGGGCATCTGAAGACATTTTTACAGCCTTGGTCCTTTCTGCTGATAGTTGAACATTATTTGTTTCTTGCTCTGGACAAACACCGAATGTTACCCCTCCTGATGCCGCAAACTGTTGAGCAAATAAACTCTTTTTGCCTTCGGATTTGCTTCCTTTGGACAAGGATGTCTTCTACAGGTCAGAAAAAAAATTGATCGTACTCAGCATTCAGATGGTTATTTTGATGAAATTACCTTTATTGCTATTTCTGCTTTTTTCAATTCCATTTTTAAGCAAACTGTACCCATAACATAACCTCTATGATGGGAAGATACTTGTCTTGTCCTACTTTTCCCAAGTGCATGGACCTTGGTAAAAATTAATTTCCAAACAAAAGGAGAGAATGAGGCAAATAAATTTTATTTCCTGAATGATATACTTTAAAATTAATTTTATGGACCTTGTGCAAGCTAAATAATACTAAAACAAATACACCCTCTCCATAATGGCACACGAAAAATTATTCTTTTATTTTCATGATAAATATAAAAATTGGGTTATTGGCCAAGCGTTAGGTCAAGATGACGGGATATTGGCCAAGTTCTTTTTTTTTTTTGCTTGTTTTTGGACCGAGACAAAGTCAAGGTCCATAAACACGCAAAAAAAAGAACAAGGCCAATATCCCACCATCTTGACTGAACAAGCTTGGTCAATAAAGGATTTATTATATGACTCAAAGGATGCTATAAAAAGACAGTATAAAAATGCAGGATGAATGGGCTATCCCGAGCAGTCAAGATGACTCCATCTTGACTTTGCGGGTAGCCAATCACAGCAGGAGAATTAATTCATCTTGACTGCTGAAAGAGCCAGTCATATAATATTTAGCCTTACTAACTGTTTGGGATTGACGAAAAAAGGTTTTGTAACTAAATGAAACAAGCACAACTTCAACGAGCCATGTGCTTTTAATGCGCCGCTCACAGAATCCTGGGAAGACTCTAAATACTACTTCATGAAACATCTCCCCTTTTTACAAAAGAAACAATGAAAAATTAGTGAGAAATAAAAAACAATCACTGAGAAGCAATTGACAACAGTTTATCACAAAGCAAGTGATACAAAAAAAAATCTGTCTCTCTTCACTGTTCTCTGAAGATGAGCTAAAAGACAAAAGAGAAAAAAAAACTCAGAGTTCACTAAGTCACAAAATCGTTCAGCTTAGACGGACGCACACTGGTTCGGCCACTCCGTGTCACGACAGCTCATACTTGATCTATGTCCAGTACTTAACTGAGACTAATTTGAACACTTGGACCAGCTGCAACAGACTGCTCAGAGACTTGATCACTGTGCTGTGTGATTGGAGACTGATCTGGTGCCTTGCTAAGAACTTGATGAATGAACTTGCGATTCCGTCTGTACAGGTTTCCATTCTCTGTTTCAATAAGAAAAGAACGTGGACCAACTTTTGTGATACAAGAACCTTTCTCCCACAGAGCTTTAGGGTTTGCTGGCTCAAGTCTTATTGGTTCCCCAATTAGGAGCTCTGGTAATGGTTTGGCATGCTTATTCTAACTTGCTTTAGCCACTTGCCTCTTCCTTGTGAGGTTGTCAAATATGCCAACTGCAGCTTTTGGCTTGAGCAAGATGTCGGATATTGGAATGGTGGTTCTTGTCCTGTGGGACATGAGCTTTTGCACTGGGCTTAACCCATTGCTGTCTGGAGTGTTGTGCCATTCCAGCAAGGACATATGCACATCTTTGTTGTCACACTTTGCCTTCTTCACTAACTAAGGTCTTGGCTATCTTAACTGCTGACTCAGCTTTTCCGTTACTTTGACTGTGCAATGGTGAGGAAGTTGTGTGCTGAAATTCCCATTCCTGAGCAAAATTGGCAAACTGTGAACTGGAATACTGAGGACCATTGTCTGTGACCATGTCAGCAATGCCATGTCTTGCAAAATGACTTTTTGTTGCCCTGATCACTGTTTCAGTAGTTGTGTCTTCTAGGAGATCTAATTCAAAATAGTCACTATAGTAGTCAACAGCCACTAAATACTGTTCGTTGCCAAGCACAAAGATGTCTTGAGCGACTTTTGACCATGGTAAATCTGGAAGCTTGTTTGTCATTAGTGGCTCCTTCTGTTGTCTAGCAAGAAAATCATTACAGACTTCACAATTCTGAATTGATTCTTTGATTTGACCTGCCATGCCTGGCCAAAATAACACATCACGTGCTCCACGAACACACGCATCAGGACCAAGATGGCTGGAATGAACTCTGGTAATCATCTGAGGTCTCATCGAAGAGGGGATAATCACTTTCATTCCTTTGTAAAGAACTCCATCTTGAACCGTTAATTCTTCCTTGTTGTTCCAATACTCGTGAATGCAAATAGGAATGCCTTCACTTGAAGCTGGCCACCCTGTTGTGACTGTATTGATAAGACTTTGCAATGTGGCATCTGCTAGGGTGCACTGTTTAATTTGCTGATGAGTACCCTCCGATAGGCGCATGTAATCAACTTGGTTGATGTCAACAATCTCTTGGAACAGCTGCTGTTCTTCCTTGAGCTGGAAGATTTGGTAGTCTGGGATGTTTCCATCTTGGGCGTGATCTGTTTGGAGATACTGTAACCTCTGCTCAGCATGTCTGCGATGTACATCTGAGATCCTGGAAGATACTTCACCTGAGGATTGTATCTCTGTAATCATAAGAGCATTCTCTGCAACCATTTGGGTGCGGAATGAAGAGACTTCTGAAATATGGGAACCAGTGGTTTGTGGTCTGTCTCCACCATTGTTAATTCTCTACAGTGCAGGTACTGATTGAAACGACTGCAAGCAAATACAATGGCAAGACATTCTTTTTCAATTTGAGCGTAACCACGATCTGCAGCTGACAAGGATCTTGATGCGAAGGCTACTGGTTGCACATTCTGTAGCAACATGGCTCCTAAGCCGGACTCTGAGGCTTCACACTGGATAGTAGTTTCACGGGATACATCATAATATTTGAGCACAGGTGCAGAACTGATCATGTTCTTGATGGATTGGAATGCTTCTTCTTGTTGACTTTCCCATATGAAGACAGCATCTTTCTCTGTTAACTTTTGAAGGGGTTCAGATACTTCGGAAAGCTTTGGAATGAATTTGGATAGATAGTTCACACATCCTAACAGACGCTGGACTGCCTTCTTGCCATCAGATCGTGGCATACTTGCAATAGCTTCTACTTTCATTGGGTCGGGCCTAAGTCCTTCAGAAGTAAACAGCTGACCCATGTAGGTAACTTGGTCTAACCTCAACCTTAACTTCTTCTTGTTCAGCTTCAAATTCACACTACATGCATGCTTCAGCAAGTTCAGTAAGTTGCAATCATGATCTGCTAAAGCTTCTTCTGTAGTCGCTCCCCTGCCATAGCATAGGATGTCATCTGCAATTACGTCTACACCCTTTAGGCCTACAAGAGCTTCATTCTGACAACGCTGATATTCTCCAGGAGCACTGCTGATACCTTGTGGCATCCGGAGGTAACAATATCAACCAAATGGGGTTCAGACCGTTGTTAACAGGGAACTCTCTTCATTGAGCTTAAAGGAGCACTGTCACCCGCATTTTTGCTGTTTTTGGTTCAATTCTGCCAAAATTACTGCCTTTTACTTGTTATCATGCAAAAAATGCTCCTACAGAACCAACAAGATGAATTCCAATGAAATTTTAGCAGGAAGAGCTAACCATAATAATTTTTTTGCTGATTTTTCAATTTGCATAGCTTGAAATTTTGAAAACACTGGCAAGCTTTTTCAAATTCCAATCCATTTCCATCCTCATCATCTTACATGGAATACAGAAGTTTATGGTGTCAATGCAGTACTACAGTCTTGGGCAACAAAACTAGACCATTATTTTAAGGTTTCCACTGATGCATTGGCAGTTTTAAGCTTTTTAAAGTGATGGTACAATAGCGTGACACTGGCCCTTTAACTTGGTAGAAGCCATCCTTTGCATCTAAGACTGTGAAAACTTTAGCATTAGCTAGTTTAGGCAATACTTCATCCACTGTAGGCATCTGGTATTTAGGCCTCCTGATGGCCCTGTTCAAATCTCGCAGATCAATGCACACGCGTAACTTTCCCAGTTTCTGCCCTGCTACAAGGCTGCTAATCCATTGTGTTGGCTCATTTTCTTTGACAATGATACCTTGTTGTTCCATTTCATCAATCTTTTCTTTGAGCTTTGCTTTGAGTGGAACTGGTACACTCGTCTTGGAGCATGCTGTACAGGTTTGACACTTGGATCAACGTCAATGTGGTATTCACCTGGGAGACAACCCAAACCACTGAATACATCATCATAATCCTTCAAAAGGTCATCAATTGAGAGCAGTTCACACTGCTCACTGTTCAGTGCATGAATAGACTGGTTTGTTCCTAAAGAAATCCATCCTTGTTTGACACAGATGCTGCCATCAATGACTCGGTTGCGGTGACATAATACTGCCATGATTGTCCAAAAAGTTTCCAATTTGTAGACACATCGTCCTTTACATTCATAGGCTGTGGCAGCGGTATATTGTAAAATGGCATGGTAAAACTTGAAATGCTTTGTACTCACAGTTCTAATGCTTTCGAAAGCAGTAAAAATCCAATATGGCGGCTGTCTCGGAACACTTGATAAAGCAACAAGGGACTTACTTGCAACTGAAAAATGGTTCTCTTCAAAATCTTCTACTGTAAATGGACACGTCAGGTTTCTAAGGCTTTTGACTTCTGACACCATGTTTGGGATTGACGATAAAAGGTTTTGTAACTAAATGAAACAAGCACAACTTCAACGAGCCATGTGCTTTTAATGCCCTCACAGAATCCTGGGAAGACTCTAAATAGTACTTCATGTAACACTAACCTTGTTAGCATGTAAAAAAATTAAATAGAATTTTTACTTTAAAGTGAGGTTAGTAAGGCTAATTAACATACAGTCACACAAAAAAATAATCAAACGTCCACCATAAATGAAAAGGGTCTATTATTTTCAAAATTCCAAAACTTTAGGGTGAAACTTTGAACACATTTAAATTGTCTACCTGCTCATCAATGTTTCCACGATGAACGGCCATTGGAAAGCCTCTTAAGGACACTTTAGGAGCCACAGCACTGTGGCTGTATTGAATGTCTCTCTCCTAAAATATCACAACCAAACATAAACTGTTAAATTGTTAGAATTCTTTAATTTATGAGCAATAATTCCAGTGACTGTTTCACATGGCTAAATGATTCAAAATGTTCAGAGTAACCATTTCAAGCTGATACCATTGATTCAAAACACACAGAAACTTAATTATTTATACAAAACATTTGTATCAACATCAAAGGAGAACAGAACTTCTTTTTCCAGGTACTGAACTTACCCTTATTTGAGAAAGCACTGACACCACATGTCTGTCGTGAGCTGGAAAAAAATTTAGCTTAAGTTGTTCAGAATGAATGGTACACAAGTATGTATCCATTCAGTGATCTAACAACAACAACAACATTGATTTTACTTATACATTTGTAAAAAAAAAAAAGCCTTTGTAGGCCTTCTTGCTGATCATTTTGAAGCTCCTTTTTGAAGTTAAGGCTTGCACAAGTTTCCACAATCACATACAGTCAAACCTCTCCACAATGGCCACCTTCAGAAGTGAGGTAAGTGGCTGTTGCAGAGAGAATTGGCCATCATGGGGAAGTAGGGGTGTAACATGACACCAACCAGTTCTGTTGTGGTGGGTACAACATTTCCATTTTCAAAAATGCTTGTTATAGCATATGAATGAGTAACACAATCAAAATAAATCAATAAAACAGAAAACAAAATAATGTTCAGATGAAAAATGATGACAAAACAAAATGAGTAAGGAACCATTAGTACATCATTGTTTTGTTTGTCAGTCATTGATTAAACAGTTGTTGAGAAGAGGTTATTTGGAAGCTGGGACATGCTTTAGTGGCCACTGCTGTTGTGGAAAGGCGTCCATTATAGAGATGTTAAAATGAGAGGGAATGTATGGACTGTCAGCTGGGACAAAACAAGTGGCTGCTGTTAATAGAGAGGTGGCCATTTTAGAGAGGTAGTTGTTAGTGGAAGTTCAACTGTATTGTTTAAAGAAAGGATTTGAATACAGCGTCAAATACCTCTAACAAAAACAAAACCATACAGAAATCAACCTACTGTCCAACAGTTCTGCACAGTCCATATCTTCTTCACCATCTTGCTCTTTTTTCTTCTGAAAGAAAGAAAATAAATCTGTACATACATTTCACACTAAAACAACAGAAAAGATAAGCCTGATTCTACCAGAATTTAGCAATGTGAAATGTTGCCTTATAATTCATTTCACATTTGAAGTACAGTCGAACCTCTGCTTGTGAGCACTTCCTATAAGTGAACACCTCGCATAAGCCAACACCAGCAAACCACAGCCCCGGCGATTTATCTACCTTACATTTATAACACCTGTAAGTGGACAGTTCCCGTAACTGGACACCTATGTTCGTCCCAAGGGTGAATGCTTATGGGATCTATGACTGTATGTAAATTATTTTGATTAACCATTTCTAAACAATGAGGCCTTCCTTGAGGTGGGGGAGGGACTGGTGTTGCTTTGTCGCTTGTTTATGACTCCGTCTGTCACTTGTCTGATTAGGGACAAAATGACTTGTCACTGTTGCAAAGAATACAGAGAGGAATTAATAAAAAATCTAAAAGTGAATTGTCCCTGTCATAAACTGTCATGATTTTCTGCCAATTTCTGTCAGTTGTTGGTGTTTTGGGAGTGAAGACCATTGCCTGTTTTCGCAGCCATGTCCCATAACTCCATTGAAAAAAACAAACAAGAAAAAGAAAACAAAAATGTTTCAAAAAACCTACATGGACATTTTGATGTCTTGATTTGAACTTTGATTTCTTCTTTGGTGGTAAACCATTATCTGATAGGCTGGTGGGCTGCACTGCTGGAAGACCTTTAAAATCACGAAGAGTAATATGGATTAACAGAAATGACTCACTGTATAATGTATAATATTATGTATCTCATTTCACCTACTGTTTTTTGCTCTCTGAGTGGATCTGGCAATCAAGTTGCCATTTATTTTATTTTGAATGAGTATTTCATTTTGGCAGTCATTTTATGGACACATCTGATCTTTTGTGTACCAAACATACAGTTTTATAATATTCACTCATCATAATAAAAAAAACACAGCTTCTGATTGGTTGAAAGTAGAAATTATATCATACACAGTTAGCACAGGAGTGGCGGGTAAATAATACTTTTTGTTGCGCATCTGCGAAATCTCATAAACACTACATAGGAGAAATCCAGAAACCTCCAGCTGCTACAGTCCAGAGCAAGACTAATATTCATGAGAATGACTATATGAAAATCATCACTCACAGGTATATTATGAACCAACAAAATGATCAGCTCCCAGCTTGCTTGTTTAGCTCAGCTGGTAGAGCACTGCACCGGTATCGCAGAGATCATGAGTTCGATTCCTGTATAAGCCTGCATATTTCAGGCTTTATTTTCATTACTGCTTAAGCAGTGTTCATAACTGCAATGATCAGTCACATATTTAATCATTAATCCGCAGTTCAAATATATGATTTTCATATATTCATTCTCATATATTCACCACTCACGGGTATATTACGAACCAACAAAACAGCCAGCTCCCAGATGGCTTGTTAGCTCAGTTGGTAGAGCACTGCACCAGTATCGTAGAGGTCATGAGTTTGATTCCTGTATAAGCCTGAATTTTTTCAGGCTTTATTTTCACTACTGCTTAAGTAGTGTTCATAAATGTGACAATCATTCACATATTCATACTAATATTCATGTGGGCATATTAGGTCAAATCTTCCTGGAATGGCCTCTGTGTGACCAAACTGGATCAATTATATCCCTCTTCTTGACAGCTTGCATGTAAGCTATTAAACATGCATGCTAGGAACAAGATAATATCAATATATATAAAGCTTGCGCCGAGTAGAACGAGATCAGATCTAGAGATTTGTCTAGATAACTAAGTATAGATAGACACGAAAACCTCCATATGCTTTTATAACACTTTTTATAAATATCCCGGGCAGTCACGACTCTTACCCTCCAAAGTTACTACGTCTCTTTCCACTTGATGAGGTCCACATGACAAGCCGCGCTTGTCTCCTGCAAGTGGAGACCGAGTTTGTTCTTCTCTGTTTGAGCGAACGACGGTTGTTGAAGGATTTAAGCGACCTGCAAGGAACTCCTCTTGAAAACGAAGCAGATCGCTTTCAGTGTCTCTGTTTCCAGGTCTAGATTCCATCTTGTGAACGCAAAATTTAAGGAAAAGCTTGGTAACCTCACATGAACAGGTATAAGAAGAGAGGAGACTGGTAATAATTGAAAAAATAGGCGCCATAGAGGCGCACGTGCCTACTGCTTTAGAAGATGAAAAATACGAAAAGTAGAATTGTGTGTTTCCAGAAAATATCCATACCCCCACCACGGAGGGAATTGGAAATTCCGGAGGGGTGGGGGTTCAAAGCCCCAAGAAAATATAAAGGGGAGGGGTAGAATATTTTTTTCCAGACGGTTGGCTCGAATGCTCTTAACAACACAAATAACTATTGGCTTAACGATTTTGAACATAATGCTGAAGATCAAACGAAAGAAAAATAATTAATTCTTCTTGAAAGCGCCTTGGATTAGAAGTGCACGAATTCGCGAGAAGCGAGAAGTGAACACGCGAGCTCATTTTTCCCTTTCCAATGAGAAACCAGTGGCCTGGTTAAGCCAGAAGGTCTCCTCATTAAAGACGACCAGACAGCAAGTCACTATAACAGAGTGACTCAACCAAAGCCTTCGTTGGAGTGAAAAAATCCAGCCTACTTGAGCTCATCTTTCCATTGGCGATGGGAGAGCAGTGGCCTGATTTGGCCAGAAGTTCTGCTTATCAACGACGACCACAAGCAAGTCACTGAAACAGAGAGGATCAAGCAAAGCTTCGTTAGAGGAAAAAGCAGCTTACTTGAGCCCATTTTCCCCTTGTTCCGACAGAAGGTCTGCTCATCAAAAACGACTAGACAGCAAGTCACTGGAAAAGAGCGGCTCAAGCAAAGCCTTCGTTGGAGGGAAAATCCAGCCTACTGTCAGCTCCTTTTTCCCTTTGCGAAGGGAGACCAGTGGCCTGGTTAGGCCTAGCCTCCTACACAGACGTTCTTTTGGCTCGTCACGCAACCTTTCCTCCCCAACAACCCGCTCGTTTCAGCAGACGTTGTTGGGGAGGAAAGATTGCGTGACGAGCCAAAAGAACGTCTACGTAGGAGGCTAGGTTAGGCCCGGAAGGTCTGTTCAGCAAAGACAACCACACAGAAGGTCACTGGAACAGAGCGGCTCAAGCAAGGCTTTCGTTGGAGGGAAAATCCATCCAGTCTACTAGAGCTCATTTTTCCCCTGGCGAGGCCTGGTCATTTTTTTCCCTTCGCGAAGGGAGACCAATGGCCTAATTAGGCCACAAGGTCTGAAAGCAAGGCACTTGAACAGAGAGGCTTAAGGAAAGCTTTCCACTCAGGTTAGGGATTATCAAGTCTACTTGAGCTCATGGCGAAGGGAGACTAATGGCCCCGGAGGAGGGGGGTACTCCCTATAATGGCATATACGGGGAGGCTCCGCCCGAAAGGGGTACCTTTCATACTTCAGGTGTATGAAAGGGTAGGGATTTCACTAGTCGAAGTATATGAAAGGCTAGAGAAATCTGTCATTTTGGTATTTAAAAGGCCCCTTCATTAAAATACATACACACACATACCTTATGACCGTACTGTTCTAATATATAAAAATAACATGAAGACTTCCTGTTTTAGGTATACGAAAGGGGTACCATTTGTCAATGGAAGGTATACGAAAGGGGTACCTTTTCTGTCAACGATGGTGTATAAAAGTACGGTGGCCCAAAAGGGTCAATCACAAATCAATTTGCCAAAACACAAAACAATATCTCAAAGCACAAACCAATTTCCAGAAACACAAATCAGTTTACCAAAACACAAAACAATTTCTATAAAACACAAACCAATTTGTCAAAGCACAAATCAATTTACCGAAACACAAAACAGTTTCTCAAAACACAAACCAATTCCCGAAACACAAATCAGTTTACCGAAACACAAAACAATTTCTCAAAACACAAACCAATTTCCCGAAACACAAATCAAAAGACTGGGCACTTGCATCGTGATTATCAGAGAAGCCTGGAAGGGACTCATTCCCAGGATATTCCGCGTCCAACATGGCGACTGCTACTCTGCTGTGGACGATATAACGAAAATATGTTCTGCCATAACTGTGGATCTGAAGTGCTAGAGGACTATTTGTACTGTTCTCAGTGTGGAAAAAAAGTTGGAAATTGCTGAGCCATCTTTTCGATTACTGCTGTCCTCCGAAAATGTAACGGAAAAGGAAGCAATAGAGTATGGAGCTCCGTTCTGGTCAAAATTAATCGAGATTTTTTGTTTTATCGGCTTATTCAATTATTTTAACTAGATGTTTATTTTATGTCACTGTCTATATATCATTTTACATTTTGCCTTGACTTTTTTTCGTTACCTACTGTGAATTTTTTTGGGACTACCCCCTCCAAATAATTTTTTTTTAACATTGTACGAATTATTTTTGGCACCCTTCCCGAACATTTTTTTTCGCACTGTCTATGAATTATTTTTGGTTACCCTCCGCGAATTATTTTTTCGAACTGTCGAATTAATGTTTGGTTCCGTGATACATTGCGTGCCTGTGACTTGTATGTCTAAAGCGTCAACACTGGATCGAGTTCTTCCCGTCGTGATGAGAACGTTGACTATTGCACAAATAGCTCGAAATGCAATACAAGAAATCTACCGAATAGATCAAATAGTCCGCTCAAATGAGCCATCCTTCAGCTGTGCTAGAGGTGACCGCTCCTCAAGCCCTACTGGTAATGAAACGTCCTCAAGTTCCACTAGTGCAGGAGGCAGTAGTGATCGGCCTTCCTTGTTCACAGTTTGCAATGCGAGAGACCGCGACCAGGACGCACTGACTGAATTGAGAAGGAGGTTCCCCACACTTTCAAGTTCAAATGGTGCTGTAGCACTGGGTGTCTCGAGACTTCAGACCTTAAAATCAATAAAAGTTTACACAGTGTGATTGCTTAAAGCCGTCTTGTTCGCTGTTCGTCGACAATGTCGTTGCCAGAATCTGCAGAGGGAAACAAAAATAGCTCCCAGTGGTAATTACCTGTACTGATCACAAAAATGATACTCAGCATTCGTATTGATGTTTGGTTGTTTTATTAGTTATATTAGTGTGAAACCAAATTTATCCACAATGTTTTAGAAGCGATTCTAGCCAAGTTTAGTTAGCGCAGGGTGCGTTGCATGACGGTTTCCCAATCTCTAGAAACCGGACATTAGTCAATATCAGCAGCCAATTTAATGTACATGTCATCAGCTTCCCCGTGGGGTCGATCCCCGGGCCTACCAGGGAGATATGTGGGGGAATACAAGGAGATGGACGGGATTCTTTTCCCGAGGGTAGGGGTAAATCTTGACATTGTTCTACGATCAAAGATTAGGGGGCAGGGAATTCACAAGTTTGAAAAGGATGTCACGGGAATTTTCAGCTGAGA
>JAEMWC010000911.1:305000-337500 GCA_016490735.1 Pachyseris speciosa
TTAATCAAATTTTAATCAATTTTAATCAAAATTAGAGACGTTCGTGTGGATTTTGAAAAGACTTGGGGCCCGTTTCTCGAACGTCCCGGTAACTTAACGGGCCCGAAACCAGATTTTGAAATCAAAATCTCAAGAAACTGAAAAGTAGGGTGTGTTCGGAGCTCTAATGAAGTCCATTTTGTTTCTTTAGCTGATAACTTGACTGTATAATTTTCAGAGCTTTTTTTAAAACCTCCCATCTGAAATGGAAAACAAAACAGCTTGACGGACCCGGTAGTTACCAGAAGCTTTGTGAAACGGGCCCCTGGTCTCTTTTGAATGTAAAATCAATGTGATGCTGTCTGTGATTTCGGTTGGAATGTAAATGGAAAGCCTACTTTGGTCTTCCCAAATGGAAAATTTCCGGGGAAAACGGAATTTCTTGAAAGGTAGTCCAAAATTCCCAAACGGAATTTCCAAATGGAAATGTGCGTTCCATTTGCTCATTTCTACCAGTTCCAGGGCTTTCGGCTTGGATCGCTCTGTAAACCTGGCCGTTGGAAATGCCTGTGTAAATGGAACACGCGCGTTCCGTGGAAATTTTCATTTGGGTATGTGATGCGTACCATTTAGTGCAACCGTCGACCAACCGGTTTTCCCGTGTAAATGGTAAACAACCCCTATAGCACTGGGACTACTCGTTTAGTACTGCATGTAATACTCACTTTTAAAATGGCGGACGACCTGGAGGCTCTTCGACGGGAAATTGAACAAAAATCTTTGGAGCTTGAGTCACTGAAATCTCAATTAGCCCTCAAGGTAAGTAATGGGAAATAATTTATTAAAGTAAAAGGAAATAAATCATGTCACTCGTAGGGAAAAAAGAAACATTGCGTTTATTCGTGGGTGGCCTGGCTTGTCCGTTTGTGTAGTGTGTCATAATATTGTGTAAGCTTACAATCAAAATACTCAGCGCGTGCCCCCTATTATTTCAAACTAGTTTTGATTAACTGTGAACGGACTGCATTATTTGTTTCAAACTTTCACATTTAATTTCGGTGAGGGTAAAAGACAGAATGAGTTTGCAGAATGGCATGGCATGACTTGCGGAATGGCATAATTATGCGGAATGTAATATATGCAGATTGACTCAAAGAAATTAATTCAACCGAATGCGCACCCTTTCTGTAGTTAATATATAATAATTCTACAGTTAATAATCTTGGAACTCGCAATTATTGATTGTCTCTGACAGCCTAATGCACCTATCAGTGTTAGTCCCGAGGGTGGGAGGGGGGGGGGGATTCGGGATGGGGTGGGGACTTTGATCAACATTTCCTGCCCTGGGTGGGGAATTTTGACAAACTTTGAAGATGAATGTTGCTGCCCCAGTAGGGTGGGGAAGTTTGATCAAACTAAAAAACTGAAGAAATATTCATCAAAGACCATTTCCTAAGCTTGGACTTTTCCATGGTAAAATAAGCACTGTGATGCTGCCTTCTCGAAAACCAACAGAGCAGAGCCCGGATAAGAGTGACTTGCCATCATGAAAATACCTAAAAGTACCTGTGAGGCAGGAACAAGATGAAGGAAAGCCAGGGAGGAAAGAAAGTAATGAAAATTTGCCCAATCTATTGTTGCTATAAACCATTGGTTTCTTTCAGTGTTCTTTCATTCCCATTGTTGAAAGAAAAAAACTGAGATCTTTAAACCTGGAGTGTTGCATTGTTTGAGCGTTTAACAGGTCAACCTCTTGGATCTCAATCCCTACGGTAGGGAACTTTGAACTCAAAACTTTATGCAAGGGTGAGGAGGTTTGACACAAAATTTGCATTTCTGGTCAAAGTCCCCACCTCATCCTGTACCCCCCACACCCCTCAGGACTAACATTGATAGGTGCATAACTGACAGTGAATAATCACAAGCTAATTGCTGAACTCACCAGTCACAACAAAATATTGAAAACAAATTGCTCAGGATTTGACTGAGAAATATTAATTATTTTCAGTATTGAGCACTGCTCTCCACGGGGTTTGCTTTGATATAAATATTTTACAAATGAATCCTTGAGGTGATTAATTTCTCCAGATCCTTTACTTACAGGGGAGCAGGGTTGGCACAGTGGTGAGAACGCTCGCCTTCCACCAATGTGTCCTGGGTTTGATTCCCAGACTTGGCATCATAAGTGGGCTGAGTTTGTTGGTTCTCTACTGTGCTCCGAGAGGTTTTTCTCTGGGTACTCTGGGTTTCCCCTCTCCCCAAAAACAAACATCTGATTTGATTTGATCTACTTGATTTAGAGTTGATTTGGTTTAGTCTCGTCAATTAAAACATTTGGTTATGGGTTTGAATCCCAGTGAAGCTGATGGTTGATAACTTAAAGGAGCTCACGATAGTTTGGGTCAATATTATTAGAGACATGAAAAATGCTTTTAAATGATGGGAAACAATGAAATAACAATTTGTCAGGGAAAATAAGTACCAAAGAGACAAGAATAAATGCAAATATGGCAAGGATGGTGAAGGATGGAGAAGATAGTTTGAAATGGATTGCAAATGACCATTTTGAAAAATTAAGGCTTAACTTTTCAAAATCCAGAGACTGTGACCGTGCTCCTTTAACAATATCACTGATTAACTGATTACAATGACACTTGCTGTGCTGTTTCAGGAAAAGGAACATGCCAAACCAAATGGATGTCGTTTGGAATTGAATTTTCCCAGTTTTATGGTACCACAGAAGAAAGAAAGATTAAGTAACAGTGATATTTTGCGCTACAGCAGGCAGCTGATCTTACCAGAGATTGGAGTCAAAGGTCTGTACTAAATGAATAATATTGCTTCAGTTTACTTCACATCAAAAAAATTGATTTTTGCTCCATAAATTGACAGTGTTAGTGAATGGTAAACTGGAAAACTTAAGATAATGTGCAGAGTTAGATTAGTGGTGTATTTCTCTGGAAGCCCAGTGTCTTCCTTCCTAGCCCCCATCCCTGGATTCTAGAAATAGGTTGTGAAGGTACATTACTTGGTTACTTCATCCTTTTTCGTTTTGTTTTGTGTGTGTGTGTGTGCTTTTATCATGGCCTTGGCATGAAAGTAAATTATAACTGATTGAATATGGTACCTGTGCTACCTGCGGGTAAGGTAATTCTGTGTTTATTTAATAGCACGTCAGTAAAAATCATTACGTCAACATCAATGTTCCGTTTCTATCCTGATCTCTATTCAGGTCAGATAAGACTCTACAATACATCAGTTCTGATTGTGGGAGCTGGTGGACTTGGGTGCCCTGTGGCACAGTATTTAGCTGCAGCTGGAGTGGGTAAGAAAAATTGTCAGGACAGCTACAGTACCACATTGGATATATCAACAGCTAATTTAACTCCCCAGATTCTAGACATAATTTCAAATCAATGTGTTGAGATTTTGCTTTCTTTGAATCCCCAAATGATTAAAGCAAATGTTTTCCAAAATTTAATATGTCAACTAGGCTTTGGCAAACATCAGGTTAGAATAATAGTGGAAATGTTATGTCCCTCTCCTGCAAACCTCAGACATTGGCACATCTTGAAAGTGTGTTGTAAGTAAAAAAGAAAATGTCTTTTGAGTGGTTTAAAGGCCTCAGAGTACAGTTACAAGAGATGTAAATACTACTGATCCAATGTTTCTTAGGTTGTATAGGAATTGTGGATTATGATACAGTTGAAATAAGCAATCTCCATCGGCAAGTTCTTCATACAGAAAGCAGAGTGAACATCTCCAAAGCTGCGTCTATAAAGACGCAGTTAACTCAGTAAGTTATCATCTCTACTTAAACAAATACACCGTGTGATCAAGGTTTGTGCTGGAACGTCAGAACAAACAAAATGTGACTGACTTTTTTTCTAAAAAGGGTCCAAAAGATTATAATCATAATGGGTATTTGTGTTTGTCAGTAATATTGGATCTGGTCTTGGCATGCTGAAGTAAGACCTCAGTAGAGATTGATTGAACATGTGTTATTATTAATATGTACTATAATTATTTTTTGTGATGATTGAACTTAGAAACCTTCTTATTAAGGAATCCATTTCCAACAAACATCATACTTTTCAAGAGTTTGTCACACAGTTGGCAAAATCTCCTAATCCCTTCTGATAGTACTTGATTACCGGTAAGATTAAATACTCAACAACTTATTGCATTTATGTGTATTAAATTTTATAAATTCAAGGACTGGGGGCATAACCGACCCAAATGACTTTTAGGGCCTTTTTTTGCATATGTTTTTCTTGAAAAAGAAACAGAAACTGGCCCAAAAAAATTATGGGGCAATTTTTTTCTATTGGATCAAAGGCCACATGCAAAAAGTCAGCTAATTTGGACCAAACAAAGATAAAAACCATAACAGTCATTTGTGTCAGTTATGCCCCCAGCCCTTCAATTATTGTTCATGATCAACAGGCACCAGCCAAGTGACTCTTTGTTGGAATTTATACAGTCAGACAATCACTTCCACATGGATAATTTTTGAATTACAGTGTAATATTTCTTTTCAGATTAAACTCGTCTATAACATGCATACCATATTGCATGCAGCTAACAAGCAGTAATGCCTTGGAAATCATTGAAAAATATCCTTTAAATCCTAGTTCTTCATGTGGTTTATAACTTTTGTTTAATATTTCTTTTTTTTCTGATATTCGTCATCCTTTTCAACCCTTATCAGTGGAAATTTAAAAGATGAAATGATTGTATAGTCACATGTCATGTCATTCTTTTTAAATTTTCCTTAATTGACAAACATATGATGTGGTGCTAGATGCAACTGATAATGTGGCCACAAGGTGGGAAACCTCAGTCTTCTCCAAATCTGATTGTATTGTTAGTACATGCCATAACCCAGTGAAGTTGCAACCAAATGTCATTTCAATTTAGTTGATCTTTTTAACTACAGCTTTAATGCCTTCAAGAGATTTGCTGTTTTGTGTCAATTAAAAAGTGCTTCACATTTTATTTAAAATAAAGGGTTACTAAAATCTTGTAGTCAAAGATGACATTGTCTGTTTAAAGTTTTGGTGAACCTTTATTGAAACTCAGTTTTTTTTTTTTTCAGTAATGGATTAGCTGTGTTTTAATTTGTTGTTTTAGGTATCTACTGAATGATGCTTGTGTCTTGGCTGACAAACCTTTGATATCTGGCAGTGCTCTTAGATTTGAGGGACAGGTATAATGTATGCTTACTACCGGTATCTGTCATCACTGTTCAATGAAGTTTAGAGCGGTTTTCAATTGAGTCTCTTAAAACCAAAACCAAAGCAATTACTCTGACCAATCACAACAGAAGTGCCAATCTGAATATGAAGCAATTACATGTAGCCGGAGTAAAGTGCAGGAAAATACACGCATGCAAATCACAATTGGTTTTGGTTTTGCTTCTCATTGGTTGAGAAAGTGGCACGAGTTTTCCTGGCCAATCACAGAGCGAAGCAATGCAAAACCAAAGCAAAACCATAACCACTCTAACAGTTACATAAAAGCTCTATTAAGCGCCCCATCTCTTTTAACCCCCCTCCCCCTTCTGTAATAAGCTCCTTGTTTGGAAGTCGGTTTTTCTAATAACCCCCCCCCCCCCCTCCCCACCTCTTGGGACACAAGATTTTGTAATTATTCCCTCCTATTCCCTCTTACAATATCCACTTGTTGGACGGTTCATTTTTAAACAAATGAACACTCAAACACATAATGCAGTTTGCTGCTCTTTATTAAATAATAAACTTTCACTGCAATTGTTGCATTTTGTACAAAAACTATTTTAAGACGAAAACAGCATGTTTAAGATTTGAAATAAGCACCCCCCCCCCCCCCCTCCCCACTATTATTTAGCCCACGGGGGCTTAATAGAGCTTTTACGGTGCAACTGTTTCTGTTCATAATTGTGGCTGAAATGTTTTCTCTTAAATTACCAGGTTTGCATAGGTTTGTGTCATGTATCTGATGATTCAAGTCAAGTCTATTAGAAATAAATAAATGTGATTTCTTTAAGAAATACAATGTAAATAGTTTCTTTGTAGTATTATTTGAGCTGATCAATGTTAATTTGAAAGTTTTACTAGACAGTGAAACAGTTAAACAATAGCTAGCACTCTTTCCTCTCTGCCTGCAACTCTTAGAATTATATTTTCTATAGCTGACTGTGTACAACTGTGAAGGGGGACCATGTTATCGCTGCCTATTTCCCAGTCCACCCCCACCAGAGTCAGTTGGAAACTGCTCTGATTCTGGAGTCCTGGGACCAGGTATGTCTCTTGACAGTAAACAGATAAGAAGGCATGCGAGATAGGCAACTTACCCACGGATTAAAAAGGCAACATCTGTTCAAGACACCAGGATTCCTTCATAATACTGGGGGGTTCTGGTTCATTGGATGTGCTGCTCAACAACCTCCTCTAATTTCAAGAGGTGTCATTTTCAGAGCAAAACATTGACTGATTTTTGATATGTTGCTTTGAATCAAAATGCGTTAGAAGCACATCATGATTTGTTGAAGGTAGAGTTTGCTGAACATAAAAGCAGGGATGGTGCAGAGGTGAGAGCACCTGCCTCCCACTAGACTGCAATTAGTCTCTAATTTTGGTGATGGATTGTGGGGCGGGAGAAAGACATGTGCAATTAGAGACTACTCACAGTCTAGCCTCCCACCAGAAATGTGGCCCAGGTTTGATTCCCAGACTCAACATCATATGTGGGTTGAGTTTGTTGTTGGTTCTCTTGTTTGCTCCAAATTGATTACCGGTAATGATTTGCCTTTTGTAGCTGTACCAAAAACAAAAGATAATGATTTTGAATCATCATTATGTTATAACATTTATTTGAGAATTAGCTGTTATTAATATTCCTGACTGCTCTTTATTTTCATCTCAGTCCCAGGGATTATCGGAACACTGCAAGCTCTTGAGGCAATAAAAATTGCTGTTGGAATAAAGTGTATCCTTTGACTCTACATGTCATTTCTCTTACATGTGCATACAGAGGAAATTCAAATAAGAAAATTTACGTTGTAATATAAAAATGGTATTGGCAAATACTTGAAGGAAAGATTATTCATGCTTAAAAAGTGATGTTGCTCACTTGCAGACAAAAATACATCTCATCAGATTAAACATTTTACTGGAACTTTATTTTAAGTTAGGATATTACGTAATAACACAGTCTTGGTTTTAACAGAAAATTACTCAGGTCGGACCAATTTGAATTTTGAATAAAATGCTTACTGATTTGCATTAAATTCTTTATTTCACCCTTAATTGCATGATCAGCATCCTATTGTCAGAAGCTGCTAATTTATGATGCCCTGGATGGCAGATTTCTCACAATAAAATTACGACCAAGGCAGACAAGCTGTTGTGTTTGTGGTGACAATCCAACAATAAATAAGCTGCAGGATTATGAACTCTTCTGTGGAGCTTCAGCCACAGATAAGGTTGGACATGGTTTGTAAACTGCGTAGATGTAGCTGTTTCGGACAATTTACTTTTTTCACAAAATAATGAAACAATCTAACTTGGTTATTAAGAATCACTTTGAGTGGTTGAAAAAGGTATATGTTAATATTTTATAGCTACTGTAACTAAAACATACCATTATTTATTATTTACCTACTAAATAAACCTATTTTTCTTTAGACTCCATCTTTAAAACTTCTTCACAAGCACCAAAGGATTACTGTTCAGGCAAGGAAGACATAAATCGATATTGGTTTATTTTTCAGAGGAAAATTAACGATATAAATGTCATATGACATCTACAAAACCTAATGTCATCATTGTCAAATGTGAAAGAAATTAACATAAATGACATATACACATATATATATTCTGTAATTGATGACATGAAGTTGACGAAAACCATTTTAATCTTTAATTTTCCTTCTAAAATGTGTAACAAAATCAATCTTTATTTTATTTATTTTCAAAAAGCAAATAATTTTTTGCTCATTTTATTTTTCAGCATAAAATCTTTTCAGGGCATCTCCAAGTCTGTACAATAATATTATTATTGTTATCTCTTAATAACGTTTTGTTTTCCATTAGGAATATAAAGATGTCATTGACAAATGTGATCCCCATGTTCTTCTAGATGTGAGAGAACCCATCGAGTTAGAGATTTGTTGTCTTCCTAAATCCCTGAGTATCCTTTAAATACAAATCTTTTATTTTTTCTCTTTTATTACAAATAATAGAAATTAGAGGGAAGGCTAAAATTAAAAATAGTATGTTTTATTTTTGTTATAAATTCCCCTATTCAGTTATTGAGATCTAGTTTTTGCATTTTTTTTGCACAGTTTACAAGCATAGTAACAGTCTTGTTCTTGTTTGGCTTGAAACGCTCATGTGCTCTTAGCTATTCATGTGGACTCTCACAAGCTCTTATCGAGACTAAACCTACCGGTACTCAAATTTTTTGTGAGAGTGAACAAGAGTTTTTCCTTATTTGTCCCACACCTAAGTCATATAAACATGTAGTTCCTTTAACTCCACCTCTTTAAGATATTCCATTGAGAATTCTCCATACTCCTGAACAGCAAGAAATATTAAAAGAAACAGTATCACATCTAGCTGATAAGGAATATCATACAACGGCGGTGTATGGTAAGTTTTCAAATTGCAGTACAGTGAACACCCTTAATGCAGACACCCCTGTGTAGCAGGTACCTCTCTAAAGGGGACTCTTTAGCCTGGCCCCATACTGTATCCTCTGTCACGAAACTCCTTCTAAAGTGGACATCTCTCTAAGGCAGACACTAAGAGCTGGCGTGCGTTTCTTGAAACTCCCAAAAACATTTTGGGCCCGAAAAATTATTTTACGTACATTACATTCATTACCAGAAATTCCATTTCTAATGTTCTCAAAAAATACTTTTCGGGCCAGAAATGGTTTCCAGAGTTTTGAGAAACGCACGCCTAGTCCCAGAAGTGTCCACCTCAGAGGGATTTCACTGACTGTTTAAAAAACATTTTAACTGCTCGTTACTGAGCAGTCAATAGAAAGGCATTTGGTGTGCTGTATGTCATTGGACATTAATGTCTTTCACCTTTTCATTAACATCAATGATGACAATCCTTAGTTAGAAATTGTTTTGCTCTATAGTGCATTAGGTGATCTTGTGAGAAACATGTCAGAGATTTTTACACTTTTCTTTGCAGTGTATGTATTGTGCAAGCAAGGCAATGATTCCCAAAAAGCAGTCCAGTTATTAAGAGAACAGTTTTCTAAGAATGCTGAAGACATAACGAACAGTGAAGACACAGGACCGGTAATGGACAGCAAGCAAGGCATACCAGCTGAAAACAAGCCATACAATATTGTATTTAAAGATATTGCTGGTGGGCTGCACTCCTGGGCAAAACATATTGATAAAGACTTTCCTGTTTATTAGCAGCAGTTTTCAGATCAACTCTTAAAAGATGGCTGTATTAGTTTCTTGCTTTCTTTATACCTCAAGTTGAAGTGGAAGTTACCATATGAAGTTTGCACAGCTGACCAAATTTTTAAATACCAGTAATCCTATTCAGCTGGGCTGGGGAGAAGTGGAACGAGTTGGTTGGTGGGAGAGTGTGGGGCAGCACATTTCTTCCTGGACATTAACTGTCACAACAGCAAACAACAACAAAGTTGTGACATTTTATTATTATAGTATTACATCGTTTTTCTAGCAAATGAAAGTAGCCACAACTCAAACTTATAATATTCAGCCATAATTATAGCTTCTTCTAAACCAACACAGATTAATCAGCTTTTGACAATCTTATGAAATGTGACAAACTAACTGTTTATTAATTTACAATGTCAAGTAAAATGTCTCTTTTTCTCACTTTGTGATAACATACTATATACACATACAAGGACATGATGACCTGTACAAGGCAGTTAACTTAAGTTTTCAAAAGTTAATTTAAAATGTACATGTACTTACAAATAAAATACAATCTTAAATACATAATCCACTAAATATGAAGTGCACGCCAGGAAAAAAAGTGTGCTCAAAACTAAGGTCATTTCTCAATCTGACAGTTGAGATCACGAAAATATACCAGAATTTTTCTGTAAATTACCCAAGGCCTTTGACAGATTTCTGAGTAAAAAAAATGCAGTAACCCTGTAGCTCTTACAGACCTCTAATTTCATTGGTCTATATGACCTGTACCTTCTTTTGTTACAAGGGCTAGGGGGATTGCTTCTGTTGTATCATCTATTGTTTCCTTTTTCAATCACAGACTGTGTCTGGAAAGCTATGGGTCTCCCAAATATGCCAAAAATTTAAAATGCAATGACGCACCTTCTTGGTAATCTAGATTACTTAGATTTTAAGGAAATAATCTTCTTCTTTGTACAGTGGAACCTCAATTTAACAAACCTCTATTTAATGAAGTCCTCGATATAACAAACAAAATTCTTCAGCCTGACCTTTTAAAATGTGTGGAAAAGGACCTCAATATACAAGGTTTTCCTGTTCAAAACGAGTTGCTGTCAACTTGAGCAAAGCAGGTGGAGAATAGCGGGTGCGTTAGTTCCCAGTGGAGTGCCAAAGGTGCAACCATCTAGGTCATCTACTTTGTTTTAAGACAGAAAAATATTGACAGCAATCATTCTTTATTGCATAGTTACCATCAACTGTTCTGTTCACAGGCAGTAAAAATTGCGGTCACCGGCCGAAAAGGAACACTCTGATTTAATGAACCCATTACTGTAGTCCCCTGACAAGGGACAAGGTTCCACTGTATCACATTGTAAGGTTCTGTTGCATAATAGTAATTGGCTAAGTGCATAATAGTAAGTGTTAGAGTGCATAAATAAATCTAATGTGAGATTACCGCTGTGGCACTTACTAAATTTTTCAAGGGTGGAGGGTGGTGCTCATGAACATTTTTAGGCCTTTAAGTGCACCCCTTATACGGGGTAGGAACTCTTTTGAGTATATACAGTAATACGAGGGAGGAACTCTTTTTAGTATATACAGTAATACGGGGGAGGAACTCTTTTGAGTATTATACATTAATATGGGGGAGGAACTCTTTTGAGTAAATACAGTAGCTAATCGAATCCCTGTACGGTGGTCAATTTACATTATCAACTCCGTTGATAAACCAAATTTTCGTGCTACAAAATGTAGACCTGTTGTTCAGTTATTGCTAATCCTTTTCTCTGTTCATCTTTTTTTATATAAAGCATGTTTGCGTGAATTTTGCATTCTTACGTGTATCTCTTCAGAAGCTGCTGTTATTGCACTGTGCAAGCTTCCGAACCATTGCCCATGTGTCCAGATGCCTTTGCAAAGCATAATGCTTGCATCCATTCTTGCTGGTCTTGTTCACTATCTGCACAAAAGAAGTACGCACGTTTACCTCCTCTTGGTTTGATCCTGAAGGCAAACTGTTTTTTGTCTATGTTACAATCTGAAAGTTCACATCCTTCTAACATTAATACTTTGTTTTGCTCCTGTAAACAAAAACAGATATGCAAATCACATTTGTATGCAATTTATGTCAACAAGACTTTTGGTTGTGTGCTCGGTGACCTGGCCTTTGAGCGGGGCGAGCGTGCGAGAATATGAGCAAAGAAAATTTAGCAGGGCTAGGGGGAGGAGAAGCAAGGAAAGAGCCTGTGAGATTTTCTTTAACCACCACATTCAACCCACATTCAGTTAATTGGATTTCTACCGTCAGTATGTTAATCAACGCAAAATCGTTCTCGGATTTCTCGAGCAAGTCATTTACATTTAACCTCGAGTAAACATGTGACAGGCCCTTCGAGAATTTGACTGAACATCAAGAGTCACTTAGGGCTTTATTCCGTGCACCCCTTCAATTTGATCTTTTGGTCTTTTGAGAAACAAATGTTTTACAGTTGAAGAAATTTCTACTGACAAGACCATAAATAGTGCAGATTTGAAAGAACTTTCAATGGTAAAATTGCATGTTTCTGAGCTAATATGCGGCTCGAACATAAGCTTAAGCTTACGATCAACATCAACTTATATCTGCAGCTGTAGCTTAATTTACATTTGAAATTGGCCAGGAAAGTGATCGATGAGGTCTTAGTCTTACGGAAATCTTATGACTGCTGTATTGTTTAAGCGTATAATCTCTGATTGTACTGAGGGTAAAATCTCAGCAAGGTGTATTTCACACGCTTGTTAATTTTGCGCTTCCTTGTTCAGTACTTAGCTTACCTCAGCGGAAATGCCATAAGACAATTCATTTTTCTTTAGACAGCACCAACGCTTATCCCATCGTTTATAGAGACGACTTCGTTTGGAGAGCCAGCCTTGTTTATTAATCGTATCGCTCACACAACTCCCTTCACTTTCTTTGTCCGCATTCTGCCCGCTCTCCGCCATCTTTGTTTGGGAAATGCGCAAAGCATTGTGGGCATATACCGTTAACAAAATGGCGGACAACGTTGATGATCTCTTGACAAAGCTCATCTTCTTTATTTGAACGACCATATTTTAATGAACAAGCATCAACGAATCGTCGATGGCTCAAGCATTCATGGTGACAAGTTGAAGGTTTATTTTCAGGGAGATGGCATTCTTTCCTCATCGTTTGTGATAGAACATGCCGGAAATTCATCCTGTTTATATCTCATGTACATCGTTGCCTGCATTATTGCAGTTGCTGTTGCTGTTTATTGGGTAAGAGTTCCGTGACCTTTCATTGTATGTTTTCTAAAGCGGCTAGCAAAGTTCAAAGTTGAAGTTAAAGTTGAAAGTTGGCACTAAAAATTAAGACCGGATCTCCTCACAGCTCCAGACATTAAGCTTAAGACTTAAGTCAGGGCGTACCTAATCGATCGAAATCGATCATCGAAAATGTAATCGATAAATCGATAATACTCGATATTTGTCGATTGATTAGTCAATTTAATCGATTGAAATAGATAATCACAATTTTTTGTCACATCGGTGAAAATCGAAAATCAAACACGCGATCTGATCTTATCATAACACTGCATAACACTTACCTTCAAGCTTACCTTCGAATCCGCTTTGTTGCGGAAACGACAGTTTCGTAACAGTTGCGGTGTTTATGTTTTAATCCTTTTCAGTTTCAAAATTTTAGTAATAAAAATCCTATAGTCAATCTTAATTAAAGTGTAAAGGGAATGATTATCAGTTCAGTTTGGACTGCTGTGTATTAGTTCGAGTGACTTGTGACTCATTCTAGAGTAAAACTGCGAACTTTATGAAAGAGAATCTTCGTCCATTTACTTTTCGATATTTGTCGAACAAATCGATAAAATCGATAGCTAATTACAGAAATCGATCAAAATCGATAGTCACAAAGATGCGAGTGATCGATTTCTATCGATTTCCGATATTAATCGATTAATTAGTATCGATTACGATCGATTTCAATCGAGTATTGAAAATATCGATTAGGTACGCCCTGCTTAAGTATAAGCTTACATTTTGCAGATTTTGTGACTAAAACTCTATTGTTCATACTTGTCCGTTTTTTGAAACAGGGTTAAATAAATATGATAGTAATGCATGTATAATTAATGTATAATTAGTGTCTTTTCGATGATTATGATGATATACCTGCCAACTTTTTCCAAGTCAAATGCGTGAGATTTTCGTCTCATCATGACTGGAACTTCCGAAAAGTTCCGGCAACTTCCAACAATTTCTCAAAGACTCCCAAACACTACCGAACATACCCGAAGATGTCCCAATGATTTCCAAACACTTCCAAAGTTATTTGAAGCTTTTCTGATGGCTACATTTTAGCCCATTCTGACACAGTTAGGGCTCAAACTCGACATTAAGCACCATTTGTTGGAACATTTACAGGGAATGTTGAAGTTAATTTTGTTTTTAATGTGTTAAAGAACAAGTCATCCAGATTTCTAAGTCAGGTGTGAGATCAATGTCTTTAGTCTGCAGGCGTGAGACTCGCGCATAATTTGTGAGAGTTGGCAGGTATATGATGATATGTGGCTAAATGTCTCTCTCCTCCGCAGAGGTTTGGTTATCGGTAAGGTGATGGGTAAGGTGTTAAGGATGTGTCTGCTGTGCAAGCTAAGGTGAGTGCAGGCACAAGAAATGAGTTTTACGCCTGCGTGTACCTCGCTCAGCGGATTCACCTCCTTGAGCCTCTGTGGAGGAGAGGCTAAATGTAATTTAGGCAAGGTTAACCTCAAGACAAGGCTTGCTGGCCAGTGGTTGCACCTCAGGCAGACATACTCTATGCAGGGTGGCCACTGTAAATTCAGGGGCTCTTACATGTGATTGCTCAACTTAGCATTGCTTGCTTTGTTGATCTTTGCGGATAATTTCACAGTCAAGGCTGACAACAGCTTTTAGATTTGTGCTCCCACTCTTCCCACCCTTTGTTAGGTAAGTATGGGGTTCAGTAAGTATTCCACTGAAGTCCTTTTTTGGTGTGACAGTGCCAGGTGGTTGGCGCTCGCATGGCTGTTACCTCCAGCGCATTGATCAGTTTAAGATGATGATGGTAATGATGGTGATGATGACAATGAAGGTGGTGGTGATGATTATGTCAGGTGAGGGGAGAAGGAGGAGGACAGAGACAATTTAACTGAGGGCACTCAGGGTAGGGGAACATATTCCATACTTCCCAGACTCTTAACACCCTTAATTCTATTGATTTTGTAGTTAAGTATGTGTTTTTCCTCTTACTGTGATTTAAGACCAATAGGTCTGGGCCCGGTTGTTCGAAAGCCAATTAACTTAATCCAGGATTACTGTAACCTTTGGTTGCAGTTTTTAACTTTTGGATAAAAGCTTCTTTTGCTGCTTTTTGCTTTTCAGAATTGACGTCCTCTAATCTAAAATTTTGCAGAATATCAGCGTTGAACAACATTCGTGGATAGAGAAATAAACTCCTTGGTTAATTTTTAATCTCAGATTAGGGTTAATCGGCTTTTGAACAACCCGGCCCTGATTTCCTGTATATGTTTGGTTCTTACAGGAACTTGTGTCTTTAACAGTGAACAGTTGTTTTGTCTGCACTAGTACTGTGCTGCTCTCAGTTATTTGCTTCAAAGTCTGTTATGTCAGTGTTGTGAGAGGTAAGTGGTATAATGGGCAGTGATGCTAAGCTGTTGGCCTTGCCTCCTTCAACTCCACACGTAAAACTGGAAGGGGATGTGAAACAACCCACACACTGATCGAAAAGAGCAGGGAACATGCATGTAGTTCTTGTTGCCGTGGTCTTCCCTCACACACATCACATGCTTGGGTTGGGTCAAGACTGGGCAATACATACATTACTTTGTTTACCCTCGGATTTTAGAGTAGGTTGTGCAGCTAATAAATAATAATAATAATCACTTTATTTAAGTCTCAAATCTATCTAGCTGAGCACAGATGCTCTACTAATTGGGGAGACTAAATCAACCAAGCATTTAACCATCAGATGAGAGATAGACCACCACATTGGGAACTATGTCCCCTACTCTTTTCAAACAGTGTGTGGGTTCTTTTACATCCCACAGAATTAATTATGAAGAGTTGTGAGACAGGGCCTACGGTTTATCATCCTTATCTGAGAAGACTAGAAAGTATAACTGTTTGCAGATGTTATTACAAAGGCAGCACTTTCTCCTCAATTATTTTAAGACCCTCAGAGTGTTGGTCCGGGTGGGGTTTGAACCCGTGACCTCCCGCATGCTAGTCTGGTGCTCTACCAACTGAGCTTACCAGTCAGCGGCAGTGGGCTGGCCACCTGTCCCCAAGAGCCTCTGCTGGTCATGGAAACCTCTTAGAAGGCCCCATGCACCACTTAAGTGCTGCAGAGGGATAATGATGATGATGATGATGACGATGCCGATACCGAGGCCTCTCAATGCATCTTTAGAGAAAGGTTTTTTTTTTACAGAGTACGTTTTGGTTGTTGGACTAGTTTCGAAGATGTGTAGCAAGGATCATAGCTGCGCTTTTATAGACTTGTGTTTTCTCTTATTTTACAGAATCTGTGATTGTTGTGAAAGACCTTGGAGTACAGTTAACCAGATTTGGAGCATTTGGAGTGCAGACAAGTCAATTCATAGAACAAGAAAGAATTGTTGACGTACTCATTCATGAAGTTATAACCATGGTTTGTTGCAATGCACTCCTATATTATTTGAATTTGGACCATAATAATTATTAACTTACTTAGAAATTACTTATTTCTGGTTGTACGTCATAGAAAACAGTAAATAAAGCCATGCTATTTTCATCAAATAAACAATATTTTTGCTCCTATCGACAGCATCAAGTGGTGTTTTATTTGATGCTGTTGGTCAGTAACCAAAATGGCGCTTTGGAAAGAAACCAACACCTTCTCCCACTCTTCACGGTAAAACTGTTGTGTTGTTTGTATGATTCAGTTACTGCCAAGGTTTTTGGTTCTTAGATATGCTAAATGCATCTTTGATTCTATATTAGTATAATGATCTCAACTGTTTTTCTTTCAGTCCTCTACGCCACGTCTGGAAACCATCAAGCCTATATACCATGGCGTAAAGAAGATACTTGAAACAAATTGAAATTGTGCAGGCAACAGGGAGAGCCTTACATGTAAAGAGATTTCATATGAGATAATTAAGTAAGTGTTTCAGGAGAAAAAAAGAAGGCTGACAAAGACCTTAGTATTGCCTGAAAAATGACTCAGAAACAGTTGGTACAATGAAGTTATCGCCAGCGACATTATGATTCTTGGTGCCGACAGCATTTGGCAAGTGTTCAAGAACAATAATTGAAAAGTATTGGTTGTTATTCAAGTCATGAGTGAGGTGGTGTATTTAACAAATAGATTCCATGTTGCCGTGCGTCTGTTCAGTAATAGATCACAGATGACGTCAAAATGTGGTAAAAACAAAGAAGTGGCACACAAGCCGCAGGCGAGTGTGTCACTGATGTTTTTACCACATTTTGACGTCTTCTGTGATCTATTACTGAACAGACGCACGGCAACATGGAATCTATTTGTTTTATATAATAAAGAAAAAAATGCAAGTGATAAACTAGTGATCAACTTGTTTATTTTCACATTTCTGGAAAAAAGTGGGTCATGATGACGTAATCTGTGCATCTGTCCTCTAATAGATCATAGCTAAGAACCAATCACAATGCGCGAACTATTCACCTTATTACATAAATGCAGTTAGAAGCTGTGACATGTAAGGATGTGATTGTATAAACATAAAGTCAGGTATAATTGAACATGTCCACAGATAGCTAAACATTAAATAGCTTTATTCATACAAAACAT
This sequence comes from Pachyseris speciosa, assembly GCA_016490735.1. Lineage (NCBI taxonomy): Eukaryota > Metazoa > Cnidaria > Anthozoa > Scleractinia > Pachyseridae > Pachyseris > Pachyseris speciosa. The sequence goes on from JAEMWC010000911.1 coordinate 322,247, forward strand.
TTTGTTTAGGTTATAATATTTCTCACAGTAAATATATTGTAAATACCTGACTATGTATTCTTACTAAGAATTTTTAGATACTTGATAAATATTAAATATGGCTTTTAAAAAAAGAGCTACAACTTTAAGTAAGAGAGCATAAATTTGTAATACAAGACAGCATGAAAGAATTTAAGCCGCAGCATGTGGTTATCGTAATAGTGATGTTTTGTAATAATTTATATAAGTTAGTAACATCCGATTACAAGTAAATTATTCTTTATATTCTCTTAGCCAACTCAGGACTCTACACCCTCTGACTGAGTTAGAATATTTAATGACTTACATTATGCATTTTATTAGGTATTCACATAATTTAGGAGTGAAAAATGCTTAAAAATCTATAGCTTACAAGTCATTACATAAACAAAGTCCACCCTATATTAAAGAACTTCTGTCCCTTACATTGCTAATTATTCTCTTTGCTCATCTACAAGACATGGCCTCCTTTGTTTGTTCCAAAAGTCAGCTATTCCAAACTTGTTGATTGCACCTTCACTTATGCTCTACCTGCACCTGTTTTTTTTTTTATGGAACAATTAGCAGCCCAGGGTTTTCCTTTTTGATTGGTGACCGGCAATTTTTGCCAGTCCCCGGCAACTGCACAATAAAGAATCCTTGCTGTCAAATAATTTTCAATCTTAAAACAAAATAGATGACCTAGATAATAATGGTTGCACCTTTGGCACTCCATTGGGAACTAACGCACCCACTATTCTCCGCCTTCCTTCAAGTCAACTGCAACTTCATTTGAAAAGGGAAACTCTGGCAACCTCATCAATTTTTAAAACCAACGTAAAACATTTCTCTTTAATTTATGAATGATAATTAACAATAATTATTGAATGAGGTTAAGCATGAAAGCAAGAATTATCCTGGCCAGGGTTTTTGTTATCTGCCGAAGTCAAAGGCTGAGGTGGATCACACAAACCAAGGCCCTGATAATTCTCACTATCATACAAAAACCAAATTCAATAATTGTTTTATTATGCATGCTCTTGAGCATGGGTAAAAACAAGGCCGTGTGCCTGAAACCAAACGTGCTACATCAACTTGTAAACAACTTTATTTCTAAACTTGTTACCTAAAGTTACAGTGCAGTCCAAAAGTTTCCAGCATAATTTTGCAAAACATGTTATAAAACTTAAATAAATTTTTGACTGAACTCAGACCCATTTGGGTACTACATTTTTTGTAAAAGAATTCTTGAAAAGCTTCAGCTAAAAAACGTGTTTGCCCACATGTGTAAATAAAACTATTGTCTGCAAAGTGGGGTCACTTCTACGTACTAAAACTTTTTGTCTTTAAGTTTGACGTCACCTCTACATGTATAAAACTACCATATTGTCTGTAGGTATGACATAACGAAAACAGTACCAGAAGTAATAAGCTACGTGTTTGTAGCCTATCAAATCAAGATAGTGACAGCAATGAGTAATAATAGTTGAAGGCCTCTGAATACAGTATGTTAAGTGACTTTTTTTTGCTCAAAAATTAGCAGATTTCTCACATAAAGGCTTGTTTTCTTGTGGTTAACATTGCCCTGTAGTTTGTTTTTTGCTGTTTCGCACTTAATAGTTATGGAGAAAACACAGGCCAAAAAACATGTTTACTCAAAAAGTCACTTAGCACAGTGTAATTCCCAGCCCTTCAATTAATACTATGCAGATAATAATAGACTCCTCATTGTCTGTCTTTTCTTCTTAGCTCTGTCACCATCCCTTGGAATGAGAAATCCTCCTCATCATGGTATTCAAAGGCCTTGACCCCTTTGAATTCAGCCTTAAGAAGTTGGTTTGAACTTGCATAAATCATTTTGTCCCAAGTACTTATATTATCAGGGCACCTGCAAAATCCAAGACTTCCATTTAATTCCTTTGGTGAAATGTGGTTCTTAATTTTGTGTGTAAAAATAGAATCCTTAAACATTTTGATGCTGTGGATGGAATTTCCTAATAGTTTATTATTGTCACCTGACTCAAATGAAGAGTTGAGAGAAGCTACAAACCATAATCTTTTTCTGACTGGTGCTGTTTATTATGTTATACAAGGTTGCTCTAACTTCCTTGAAGTCTGTGGATGAAATCCTAAACTTTTTCCATTCAAATGAAAGCTACCAAGCAGTAGGTTACTACTATGGTGCTGTTTATTAAGCTGTACAAAGAGGTTCCAATTTCTGAGTTGGGATGAAATCCTATAGGGTGACCATTCCAGTGAAAGCCTTGCTGTTTAGTATTTTTCTTAACTCAAAATGATAACAAAAGCATGAAAAAAAGCTCCAGAGTAAATGCAAAATAATGAACCACATGTTCATCTCAACTTTTCATACCTACCTGATTGGATTTTTGTGAAAATTTTAGTTTTGAAATCTTTTGTGAGTAAAGTTAAAAGATAGTGAGTGATAGTGATAGTGAAATTGTAAGAAATGGCAGGAGTGGCTGCCTTCACATATTTTTCCTATGATACTTGAAATTACACTCACCAGAAAATGAATCCAACCATGTCTTTCATGAAACCAGTTCTGCGTTGAAAGCGCACATCAAAGAGGATGTAACACGGCTCACCAAGCTCCAGAATGTCGTGCTTCATTTGGTCGAAAACCTTTTCATTTGTTTCTTGGGTGAAGTCTGGAAGTGGATCTGCAGTTTTTGCCAAGACGATCTCTTTTCTGTCTTTAATCTTCATGACTGCATATGCATGCTTTTGTTTGATCTTGATGGCAGTAAAAATGCCTTTGCATTCCTCGGTCACTGGAAACTACATTATCAGAGAAAATTAACCAAAATTTTAAAAATAAAATAATTATGATAAAACTTGTTGTTATTACCGGTAACTTACTGTACTCCCTCCCCAGTGACATTAAGCCATTGGCCATGTCTGCTTCTCCTCCACGCGTAAAACTGGAAGGGGACGTAAAGGAACCCACATGCTGATCGAAAAGGGTAGGGAACGTAGTTCCCAGTGTTGTGGTCTCAGCCCTCACACACAGAGTTGAGCAGAGACTGGGTAATGTGCTGACCACCTGTCCTCAAGAACCTCTGTCTGTGGGTCATGGAACCCTCTTTGGATCAGGCCCTTTTACACACGACTAGGTGCAGGACTAGTAAATGATGAATGACCCTCTCCCAGATTGCTCGTTGGCCCAGTGACAAATCACACAGTGAATGTTATGATCTGATCTACTGTTTATAACCAAAAAATGTGATGTCATCACTCACCATTTTGGTAGTTGGGAGGGCAAATTTAACTTTCTGGTTCTGCAAAAAGAAGTGTGCAACATGGTAATTTGCATAGAAAATAATGCATTAATAATGTAGCAGTTTGGCAAACTAGTGAAACGACTGAAGAGAAACTAAAGAAGAATGGCAACTGTTTGAGTTGCACTCCTGAAATTTTTCCTAAAATTCTCATTCAACATTAATTTGATCAAGCGACTAGAAATAAACTGAAAAAGTAGCTATTTAACAATGTGCAGTCATGTACATCAACTGTGATGCAAGCCCCCTATGTCAAGAAATTCAGTTACTATACAAGGCTGTCTTCATATGCTCTAACTGTAAAGATACATGAATTAACAGAAAATACTGAGCCCTACCAGCAATGTATGTCTTTAAGATCCAAACTCTTTGCTCACTCTGTATTTGACTTGTCAGTGAATTGGCAGCACTGTATATATATGTGTACAGGATGATGCAACATTACTAAATTTAACATTGCATTGAAGACCTATAATTTTTATTTGCTTGCTGATCTCAGCTGTGTCCCCCCCTGTGATCCCACGCAAGTTAAATTAGTGTCCAAATAAGGGAATTAACTTAGGGGAATGCTCAGAAGAAATTGAACTTTGTGATTAGCTAAATGAACTGTGTTCCTTACTGTTAGCATTCAAGAACACTTGTGACAGAACTGAAACTGCAAATCATATGATTTCTGATAAGATTAACAAATGGCATTTGATTCCAATAGTCAAGAACTTGAGCATTGGAAACTCATTTAAAGGAAAAGCAGCTTATTTGATTTACGTTCATACTTTTAATTAAACTTATGACTGAGCACGTTTGTTAAGTTCTTCAGACAATAGGACTTTTATTTTCGCCTTATATGGTTTCTTTTCGGATCACGTACATCAAACAAAGTCAAGGGACTTCTACGTTAAATTCTTATCTTCTAACTTCTTTTGTCAAATGCAAGTTATGAGAACTGAGCTTCCTAAGTAATACTCTTCTGTCGGGCATGCAGCCTTTCTCAACGGCAGTAAACTAATTTAATCACATCAAAATAAAAGCTTAATCATGTGTTAAATTTAATCATGTTTAAATGTTAATTTAACACATGATTAAAAAGGAAAAGCAGCTGAAGTGATTTACGTTCATACTTTTAAAGGTTTGAGTAAGCACGTGTGTTTTAGTTCTTCAGACAATTAGTCTTTTATTTTTGCCTTATATGGTTTCTTTTCAGATCACATCAAGAAACAGTCTTTTAAAAAATGTATACACCATTTATTTAATTTTATCCCAGGTCGTCCTTACCTTGTTATACAACTCCATTTTCTTGTCACGACAACAACATGTTAAGTTTTTTTTCATCGATATTGTTACAGATACAGCTCTGTATCTTCGTGAAATCATGCAGTTTGTAGAGTCAGTGGGATGTTGTAAGTGCTAATATTTTTCATCAGGTTGTAAACATTACCATAATAAGGCCTTTGATCGTCACGACATGCGTGCAGATTGCCATGATCTTGAAATTAAGGCAAATTTTTGCTTTATTACGTTCTACTAGCAAGAGTTGATGTTTTCCTTGAAGAAAACTGTTTCATCACCCATCGAGCTGAAACTTGTTGAGATATAGTCTGTTAGGAAACGCAATTTTAAAAGACGACACAATTCCTCGTGGGTTGAAATTTTCGCGCGCGCTCGCGTTTCACTAAAGCCGCGGCTACACGAGCGATTTTTTGCTTGCGATGGTGATGCGATTTTTTCAAATTTTGTCGCGTCGCCACTGCGCGATGAAAATCACCCGTGTAGCCACCCTCGCACAGGTGATGCGACAGCTCAAAAAATCGCAGAAAAAGAATCGCGAAAAATTAAACTCATTCAATTTCTCGCGATTTTTTTCTTGCGACGTTCAAGGGTGGCTACACTTGCGATTTTCATCGCGCGCTGGTGACGCGACAAAATTGAAAAAATCGCATCACCATCGCAAGCAAAAAATCGCTCGTGTAGCCGCGGCTTAACTCTGCCGAAGATCCCAAACAAAAATAATTCTACACTCTAATACCGGTGCACAAGATTTATAACTCGAATTTTTAGTCTTCAGTTCTCACTAAGGTATTTCCTTACCTTAGCCGATAAGAATCTTGGAAATGTTTTCATTATTAAAACCTCGAATACGTTGTGAACGTGTACTATACTCGATTAACTTTGAGCTCTAAACAAATCAAACCCAGATTTATGGGATTCTTGCAAAGTACTTTTCAATTAAGTTTCACAGCCTGTTATTTCGTCCCGCGCCTCTCACCCGATTGCGAAGTAGCGCGCATTAAGCGTGACTTTCCAGGAGCGTGACATTGGACGTAGAGTGGTTAAATGTGGAGCAACGCGCGTCCCCTTTTAATAGGAGGGACAGATCATTAGAAAACCCGGGGGGGGGGATCCCTGCAAGGGAAACTTGTCTAAAATAAACCTGCAAGCGGTGGTACCTAAAAAAAATTCAAGAAAGAAGTTTAATCCCTGCTATGGTTTTTGGTTATTTATGTTGCAGGTGTCTATAAGTATTTAAAACTAGTAGTAATCGTAGATTAGAGAGTGCGTTCGAGTATTGGTAGGTTTGGTATGTTAACCCTAAAACCACCATATGGAGGGCCATGTGGTCCATGATGATCTTTGAACACTAAAAGCACATTTACAGCATCTTGGAAAGCCTAAAAAATATCAACTTTGACTAACACATTATTAAAACATAGTTTCTGAAAATAGTTGTAGCAGCAACGAACAAATTATTGTAGAAATCGGCAATTGTTTGAGCTTTATCCTGACAGTAATCCCCAGAAATTCCTTCAGCTCCTCAGGACTTGTTCCGACCCAACATGGTATGTTCCTTCGCATGGCATATTTGTTTGTTACAGTGACGAATCCGTGGTGTAAAAAGGTGTACAAAATATTTCTCAGACATTTGTTTATCCTGATATAACAAATTTCAGTCGAGGTTGTTTCTTGAGAGGTAAGGTGGCAGATCATCCACTTCAATCGCCAATCCTCGCCACAAAGAACCTCCCTACTAGCAGAGGTCTCTGGCATAACCCCAATTTCAGGGTTTACCTCGGTGGAAAAACCTGGCGAGGTTTTCTTTGTTTTATGAGGTATTGTTTTGCTGTACGCCATTGCTTAGAATGTTTTGTTTTCTTTGTTTTACGTCATTCGTGAGTTTCACAGGTTTTTACACCTCGATCAAACCGGTCTTGTTTTCGAAAGATTTGGTCGATTCAATTCCGCTTTTACTTGATGAATTTTCCACTCATTGTAGTTGTATCGCCGCCATTTCCAGGCTGTAGCAGTTCATTTAAGACATTTAGACATCACTTTCGTCTTCCTCGCCGACGGCCGCCATTTTGAAAGCTATTGAGGCTTGACGATGATGTCATTCCTGTTCGCCCCGCAGATTGCTTGCAGATTGCAGGGGCAGCTCTAGACCCACCGGTTGTCCCAAAAATCTCGATTCAGTCTGGATTAGAATTAGAACTGCGTTCTGCGAACGCTAAAAAAAACAAAACAACAACAACAAAAAAAAAAACAAATACAAGTAGAACTGATGTTGTCTTTTTTAACTTTTCCATTTTAAAAAATACAGACACTGCTTTTTAGCCCCAGTGGAATCGGTATTTAATAGCAGGGTTCTCTTGTATCATTTGTAGTAAAACAAACAAATAAAATAAAATAAAAATTAGTGCAGGGGACTTACTGGCAACCCCAAAAACTCCGATAACCGACAGAAATTGGCAGTGTGGCAGTTTGCGACCACGACAATTCACTTTCCATTCCTCTTTGTTTTCTTTGCGACAGCGGCATTTGTCCCTAACGAAACAAGCGTCAGACAGAGTCGAAAACAAGCGACAAAGCGACACCAAACCATCCCTTGGAAGGCCTCGTAATTCCCAACGTTTCTCCTGTTAGGCCTGCAATCAATGAGCGAGTAGCTGAAGAGTTTGAAAATGAACATAAGACTGTAGTGCAAGTCAAGGTTCAGTGGCCGAGCAAGACTAAAGTGAACACACTGACTGAAGAGCTGGAATGCTTGGGGAAAATGTTGTTTTCGGGTCTGGGGAGTACTCCCAGAAAATTTGGGTGGGCGGCCCTCTTCCTGAAACCCTTACCCTATTTCAGTCCAAAATCTGCGATTTTCCCTACCCTATTTCAGACCTGACCAAAAATTTGATACCCTATTTCAGACCCATTTCACGTACACAGTTGGCGTAAACATAATTAAAAGACAAAAAAGAAGGGCTTTTGTTGATGGTCTTATCGCCTAATGATGAAGAAGTAGCTTCGACTAATAAAAAACAGTCAATTCAAGACTAGATTGCACAAACCATACCCTATTTCTAATTCAGACCAAAATGGTCAAAATTGATACTATTTCAGACTAAAACGGCTAAAAAAAAACCATACCCACTGGGCCGCACATACCTACATAGCCCAAATAAGGGAGTACCCTCCTCCCCCGGGTTTTCGGGGTACATCTGTCTATTTGTACGAAATTTATGCGAAATTTAAACCAAACAGCGGGATGCCGGAACACTTCCGCGCATGAGACGTCTACACGCAGCCTATGTAAACAGATGCAAGGAACTGCCGGAACTGTTTCACGCGAGTTTCGATTTAACTTTCTGAGTGTTCCATGCAGCAGCTGTGTAAGCATGAGTCGGTTAGCTTTTTCTTGCTTACCCTTCTTAATCTCCTTTCTTCGCGTTTCGTGCCTACAAACTGAGATATTTTGCAAGTTCCGCGATCTTGTTCACAAACATCAGTACTCGCTTCACGCTCGACATGAAGCGATTGACGAGCACACAATCGTTCAGCCGCTGGATCACTTTGAAGCTTCACGGACACAAGCCAAGTTTAAGCAGCGTTATTGGGTGAATGCAAATTACTGGAGGAAGGCTGATGGACCGATCTTCTTGTACATCGGAGGAGAGTTTAAAATGTCTGCGGAGTATATTGACTACGGTATGAAACTGGTTATGTTTTGTGTCAATATATTATTTCCATCTTTTTGATTCCCTGGGATAATCACATTAGTGGAGGGCATTTTAGTCCGGGGGTTACTTGGTTCAATTTCTGCTGGGTATGTGCCCGGCGCTGGCCTCTCAGAACCCCTACCCCGTTATACATGTAGTCTATTCTGTGGCCGATTATAGACCCCATCTTAGTCACTTTTGGGCAAATGTAATTTTCGTGATCCCAACTTAGTCGTTTTATGTTAATGCATCTACCTTATAAAGCCTTTTAAGTAGGTCATCCTAAAATGAATTGACACATTTGTGAATGTAGGACACTTTACTTTTCCCATACAGTGCAAATATTCTGGTACATTTACCCCAAAATCCCGAAAATGTGCGACCCCATCCTAGTATCTCCATTGAAAATACAACCCCATTATAGTCAATCCAGTCGTGAAAATGTGACTCCATCCAGAGGCACATCCCCATTAGCCTATTACTAGGAAGAGCACCCCCCCCCCCGGGATTTTAGTAGACTGGAACAGGGTTCAGTTTTCAACTCGGCATTTGTTTTCAGAACAAAAGGTGCAATACCGCGGTGACATAACCGGCATTTTACACAATTAAGGCCAGTTACTGAGACCGGAACTCGTAAAAATTTCCGCGAGTTAAATTCCTAGTTTTCAGCTCATAGCTCACAACTCGGAACCTGACCCGGGACGGAACATTCGGCTAGCGTTTTAAAGTGAGAGTGCAAGCCATCAAGAGCGTGGCGAGTCTGAAGCCAGGTGAAAAAGATTCTGGAGAGACAGAGAGAGGGGATGGGGTGTGTAGGCCTCTCTCCCGTCTCTCACCTATCCCCCTTAGGCTCTTTCGCTCCATCTAGACCTGTCCCGATTGCGCTGAAAAAATCACCAAAAATTGCTCTGAAATATGGCAAAAAAGTGCTCAAATAGTGCTCGATTTTTAGGTAAAGTGCTTGAAATTTAGAAATAGTGCACGAAAGTTGCTCGCAGTTGTTTTTATTATTTCCTAGCAGATGTTCATACGTATTCCTAGTTTTATTAAACTTTTAACTCTTAATTTTCTAATACTGAGGTGACCATAAATGATAACAACGTTTGTCGAACAAAAACCCTTTATTATCAGTCAAGCATAGTTTCTAAAGCACACAGCATCACAGAACTGTATGCAATCAACCGTATGTATACTCTGCTACAACTGTGATGCTTAATTTCGTCAGCAGCTGCACTGAACAAAAAAGAGCAGTTATTTGGAAGCCATTACTCTTTTCAGATATAATTTCTTTGTTACTTGTGCGACGCAAGCACAAGCGCAAGCATATAAATGCCAAGTGAAAACGACGCTACGCAAGCATAAGCACAAGGAAAAGGAAAAATTTTGATCCTTGTGCTTGCGCCTATGCTTATGCTTGCGTTAAGCCCGCTTTCACAGTGAAATAAGCGCTCTTATGCTTGCGCTTATGCTTGCGCTTGTGCTTGCGTCGCCAGTGAAAACCAGGCTAGGAGAAGGGTAATAAAGTTGTTGTTGTTGTTGTTATAAGAGCGCTGAAAGTTCTGAGAACACGAAGTCACGAACCAATCAAAATCGACTGTTTCCACGGTTAAAATGACCGTAGCTCGTGCATTTCCATGACAACAGTCAGCCAGTCAGGTGACAAGGTGGACTTATTCAAATTCATGATAATAGAATTACTCGGCTTTACTGAAAACGTTCATGTATTTTCTCGTGGTACGAAAGGTATTTAGTGCGTGTTATTCTCTTTGGTCACCTTTCTAATACACACGCTGAAGGCGTGTCCCTTGGTAATCCCTTATTGTGTCAGTTTGCTATATATAATGCTCTTTCTCTCTCCCGCAAGTAGTACGAGTTGCTTTCACTGTTTGCCCATTATGCACATGTCATCGGCTTCCCCGTGGGGTCAACCCCCGGGCCTACCAGGGAGATATGAGGGGGAATACGAGGAGATGGATGGGATTCTTTGCCCGAAGGTAGGGGAAAATCTTGACATTGTTTTACGATCAAAGATTAGGGGGTGGGGTGGGGGGGGGGGAAATTCACAAGTTTGAAAAGAATGTCACAGGGATTTTCAGGTGAGAGACACCTCACCCAGGGGACTTTGTCTTGAGAGATTCCCCAATCCCCCCGGGAAATTCCTCAAGTTTGCGTGACTGATTTTACAATCCCCCTGGTTGGCCCGGGGGTCGACCCCATGGGGAAGCCGATGACATGTACATTACCGACAGTGATATGCCTAAGGAAAACGAGTCAACAGAAGCCGCAGGCGAAGCTAGCGGCCATGTAACGGGCCCGGGGGGCATGTGGATATGTAGGGCATGTAGGGCATGTAGGGCATGTAGGTATGTGCGATCCCAAAGGGTATGGTTTTTTGGCCGTTTTGGTCTGAAATAGGGTATCAATTTTGACCATTTTGGTCTGAAATAGGGTATGGTTTGTGCACTCTAGTCTTGAATTGAGTGTCTTTTTAGAAGAAGCTACTTCTTCATCATTAAGCGATATAAACACCATCAACAAAAGCCGTTTGTCTTTTAATGTTTACGCCAACTATGTATGTGAAATAGGTCTGAAATAGGATATCGAATTTTTGGTCAGGTCTGAAATAGGGTAAGGGTTTCAGGAAGCGGGCCGCACAGCCCCACCCAAATTTTCTGGGAGTACCCCCCCCCCCACCCCGGGGTAACGGGTCAGTCTTTCGAGGGGGGCGTAAGGGAGGTCCGAAAACCGCAAAACCGCACAAAAAAAATTATAAAAAACCGCAATACCGCATTGAAATTTATCGAATTACCGAAACCGGAGTTAAAGATGTAAAAGCTGCCGTCGTCGAGACTTTAAGTCTTTCTATCTGTTAAAAATACGACCTGCAGTGTACGCTGATATTAACACAAACGCTAAAATTACTTAGTATTAAATTATATCCATAACTGATCTTACTGCAGAGTCCCCGAGTATCTTGGATTATGAATGCACTTTAACTTGACGCGCTTAGGTCGTTTACAGTCCATAATAAGGAGTCTCTAATCGCTAGGAGTTAACGTAGTCACTGGAAGAGGTCACAAGTAGAGCAGACGATTGTTTAAACGCACAGCTCCCCCGAAGCGAGTTCTTGCTCGGCCTAGGAAAAATGTTGCCAAGCTTCCAATTTCTCCTTGTACTAGCGTGGAAATCTCCGGACCATCGTCGACTTCTTCGTCACTACTTTCGTCAAACTCGTCTTCTGCTTCTTCCACGGTTTCGTTTTTTGTGACAGCTTCTGCTGTACTGACCTGTACGTCAAAAGCAATAGAGATAGGTCTCTCTGCGATTTCGCATTGCCTTTCAGTTTGATATATAAACGCAGGGAGTATCCCATCAATCAAACAATCAGTCAATCAATCAATCAAAATCTTTATTTTAACACGGTAAAAATTCATCAGGTAATTACAATATAAAATACAAATATATGATAATTTCTAATAACAACTAAAGCTCCTTTTTAGGTAATTAGTTCTGGGTAAAGGGACATTTAATTTGTTTGTGGAGTCTCTTAAGACATATCCTGACGTACTCCGCTCAGTAAACATAGAGGATAAGTAGTCATTTCATTTCATTTCATTTCACATTTATTGTGCTACCTCATAAAGATATAATTGCACACAGTCAGCGGTCGTAGAGTTAATTAATTACGATAGGGTTAACTAGTTACAATAATGTGATACGATGTCATAGAGTTCATTAATTACGATAGGGCTTACGATAGGGTTTACGATAGGGTTAACTGATTACAATAATATGATACGATGGAGTCCTGAGAGGCTCCTGGGTTAGTTGACAGATTAATAATAGATTGAGGTAAGTTGTTCCAGTTGGTTAGTGTTTTAGGTAAAAAACTGTATTTGTACAAATTTGTACGGGCTGAGAGTGGGATGTAGTGTTCACAGTGTGTGTGTCTTGATCTCCTGGTGGGTTTCTTGAGTGATTCTAGGAAGGGAAGAGAGGCCAGATTATTTAAGCCTTTGTTGAAGAGAATTACTCTGTCCATTTGTCTGCGAAGCTTTAAAGGTGGCCAGCCAAGTTTTTTCAACATCATTGACATAGATAATGTTAACAACGTGACGGTTCCATCGTAGATCATTTGTGATGGTCACACCTAGGTATTTCGTATGTGTGACAGAGTCAAGGGCTGTGTCCTGTAAGGAGTATAAGTAGTGGGACTTGTGATATGTTTTCCTTGAAATGTGCATAATTTTACACTTAGATGGTTCAAATCTCATATTCCATCGCTGGGCCCAATCTCCAAGGCGATGAATATCTTTTTGTAGAGCAATATGGTCTTCATGGGAGCGGATCCGTCGATAACAAACACAATCGTCAGCAAATAATCGGATCTCGGAGTTAATATTGTCCACCATATCATTGATGAAGACATTGAAGAGGATAGGGCCGAGCACAGTCCCTTGAGCGACGCCTGAGCTTACAGGAATCCATTCAGACTTAGCACCGTTAATCAGAACACGTTGGCGGCGATAGCATGAGAAAGCATCAATCCAGCGAAGTGTGTTTCCATTTACCCCATAATGGAAAAGTTTCGCTTTCAGTCTTTCATGAGGCACGGTGTCGAAAGCCTTTGCAAAGTCTAATATGAACACATCGGTCTGGAAGCCAGCATCAATAGAGCTCGTCCAGTCGTGGATGACTGTGCATAATTGTGTGACACAGCTGTGATGTCTTCGGAAAGCGTGCTGTCTTGAGGTGATAATTCCATTGAGTTCTAACTGCGATGATAGGTTCGAGCATATAATGTGTTCCAGAAGTTTACAGACAATACATGTAAGTGATATCGGTCGATAGTTAATGGGAATAGATTTGTCACCTTTCTTGTAAATGGGGCAAATATTAGCTGAGCGCCAGTCTTCTGGTAGGCAGCCCGTGTCCAGGGATTTTTGAAATAGGCATTTTAAAATTGGTGCAATTTCTGAGGCAGCCTCTTTTAAGATTTGCGGATGAATACCATCTGGTCCAACGGCTTTAGAGGTTTTTAGTTTACTAAGAAGTTGTAATATTTTCACGTTAATATTTTCACGTTAGGAGCCAAATCAGTAGGAGCTTTGAACACCATTGAAGCTACTTGAATTTGATGTTGGGCATTCAGGTCTTTCCATCTAAGCTGTCGTAACAAGTACTCAGCGTCAGCATCATAGGAGGAGGAAGTCAAAACGCGGGCAGCACGATTCTGAAGCTTTTGTAATTTTTCGAAGAGCGTTTTGCCGCAATTCCCCCAGACAATACTACAGTAATCAAAATGGGGTTGTATTAAGGTACTGTAGATGTAATGTAGTATATCTGGTGGAACTAAAGGTCTAATTCGCTTTATGGCGCCAATGCCGGAGGCAATTTTTTTGGATAGTTTGTGGATATGACTATGCCATGTCATGTTATCGTCAATAAGAATCCCAAGTGATTTAGTAGTGGATACTTGTTTTATAGGAACATTATCAATCGAAAGTTCAAGGGGTTCAGATAAAGTACTCAGTTTTTGTCTAGAACCAATTAACATAAACTCAGTTTTAGTCGTATTCAGAGTAAGTTTGTTGCAGAGAAGCCATTTGTGGATGTTATTTAAATCACAAGTCAGACTAGTTTGTATTGAGTGTAAGTCTGTGCTAGCGTATGTTATGTGAGTGTCGTCTGCATACATCCTAGGTTGACAAAACGATAAACAATTTGGCAAATCGTTGATATAGATAAAAAATAGGAGAGGGCCAAGGATAGTTCCCTGAGGGACTCCACAGCCCAGAGAACAGACTTTAGAAAGCGAACCGTTAACACACATCTCTGAGTACGGTTACTTAGATACCACTTAAACCAATCATAAGCAGACTCCTGTATTCCATACAGACTAAGTTTAGCCAAGAGAACATCGTGATCAACGGTATCAAATGCCTTTTTCAAGTCCAGGAAAACCACTGCATTTAAATTACCGCGATCCGCGTCCCATGCCGGGCCATGGTGGTCTCTTGGCGTATAGTGCGCAGTGCGTTGTCTTACAGCAGCACCATAGGAGGATGCCCAGTCCCTGAGTGCATCACAGTCAGCTGGGTGCATATCGGCGTTTGCGAGAGGTTTCATGAACGGGACCTGCGACAGCAGCAACGCTCCCTCAGGTTTGTCTGGTTTATCCCACTTGCCACCATCGTCTCTCGAGAACTCGTGGACAGCTAAAAAAAAGTCCGATCCCCAGCCCAGAAAGTCATCTGAGCCGACGTTTGAGCGTTGACCAATACCAAAAGCATGTCAGACACCGCGTGAAAGACAAATAGGGTCAAATAGGATTTAAAGCACTTGGCTCGCGTTGGCTTGTGAACTGAAACAAAAGGGAGAGGACTATCTCGAGTGACATTTAGTAAAAACGTAACACCGCAGATACATTTTTTCATCGTTTACCGCATCCTAAAACTTTAAATTACCGCAAACTGCACGGTCTTGGAAACCGCAATACCGCAGGTTAAAATGAAGTTTTCCGCAAAACCGCACCAAAAATAACGCAAAACCGCATCACCGCGAACCCTTTCTCAATCCCATCACTTGGCAATCCCGAATTGGTTCAACAAGTTTTTGGTCTATTCAAAGATTATTTATCAACTCAACTTGACGTCAAAGGAAAACAGATCGAAACCAAACAGAAAATTGATAAGGAAACCGTAGGGTTAAAGTTTAAGGGAAACCGAAAACAGTTCAAGTTGAACGCCGAATTGGATAACATCTTCGACCAAATTCAAACAGCTAACGACCAGTCAGCAAGCGATAAGATTTCTACTCTGGTCAGTGAAGGTAAAAAATTGATACATAAGAGGCAGAAGCTAATTAAGATCGCCGACAGATGCAAAATTTGCAAAGATGGTTGGCAGGTCGTCGAAGAGTACGAATCAGACGAGCTGGCCTCTAATTCAGAGGACGAAAAGAAGCTCAAGAAAGCGAA
>JAEMWC010000911.1:345000-348162 GCA_016490735.1 Pachyseris speciosa
ATTATCCAAAATTGTTGAATCGAAGTCCCGGCCAAACGCTCGCCACATTTCAACACAACGTCTTGCAACATTGGTGCATCATGTTGTGACGATGTTGTGAAGGGGCTGGCCAAACAGTGTTGCAAAAACTGTTGCACAGTGTTGAACGAGGTGGCCAAACGAATGCAACATGTTGGATTCAACACTTGGTCTCAAGAGTTTGGGGCCTTAGAAAACAAACCCGTGTCTTATTTTCTTTGTCTGCTCAGAAAATGGTGCGAGACCAATCAGAAGTAACAATAACAAACAATAACTTTATTGGTACATCCAATTAAAATGGGTTTTCACATACCAATTACAATAAAATGTAATGTAAAGAGTTAAAATCTAAGATAAACATTTAAAAGTGATAAGAACTTACATTACCATATTATTAAAAAACTTAAGATACATAATTCATTATTACACCGTTTGAAAGTCAATGGCTTAAAAATTCGTCAAGGGCACGTCCTTTAATGGCGTTCTTAAAAACTTTAAATGATTCCATGTTTGCTAAACTTTCTGGAAGGTCATTCCAGAGCTGAGCAGCCCTAAATGAGAAAGATCGCTGACCTGTTGCTGATCTAAAAAATGGTATATTAAGCTTATCTTTATTCCTAGTGTTTCTTGTATGCACCTGGCTTCTTGTCGTGAACTTATTACACAAGGATGGTGGGGCTAATCCCTTTATACATTTAAAAGCCATTAAAGTGTCTCTAACTTCCAGTTGCTTAGCAACCGGCAACCAGTGGAGTTCCTTTAACATCGGCGTAATGTGATCATACTTCCTTGCGCCAGTCACGATCCGTGCAGCAAAATTCTGAACTTTTTGAAGCCTAACAATGTTCTTTTTTGTTGTACTAGCCCACATGGACGAACAGTAGAAAAGCTTGCTGAAAACTAGTGAATTTATGATGGTTATAAGCGTAGACCTATCAAACAAATGTTTCACACGGTTGATTTGGATTTCGACCTCTGCGTAAGATAATGTTCTCGCTTTCGCTGGTTTTACAGTTTCAGTTAATCCTTTGCCTTTTTTTCTTTTTGAAAAGAGACCGCTTATGTTAAAGATCTCTTCGTCGAGAGATTGAAAACTTTGCTCGTTCGTGATACTTTAGCTTGAACACTCACTCGAAAGACCACCGCGCACCCACCGCTTGAAGAATCGCTCATCGGTTTATTTCATCGTGTTAGTCACGACTAGTGCCACTAGCACCAAACATAAACCATCTTTAAATAACAAAAGAACTGCATTTCTCACGCGCGAGGCAACATCTATTTTTCCGATTTATTTCAGTGTCAAGAGAACATTAAGAACGCTTTTGGCTACGTGGATCAGCTGATTGCGAAGGGAGAATTTAAAACGTTGGAACAAGACTTCTTATCCTGTGGCGACATTTCCAACCCCAGTGACACCTGGTTATTTACACGGAGCCTTGCGACTATTTTTGATGGCATTGTTCAGTACAATGAACATGTTGGCGGATTCAGTATCGCATCGGTGTGTCAATACATGAACACGGTATCCAAGACACCTTATGAAAATCTCTCACAGTTTATCCAGGTAAAGAAATAGGATTTCTATCTTTTAATGCTGTCATTTTGATGATGATGATGATGGTGATGCTGACGATGACGATGACGATGACGATGACGATGACGACGATGATGATTATGATGATGACGACGACGATGATGACGATGACGACGACGACGACGATGACGACGATGAATGATGGTGATGATGATGATGATGATGACGACGACGACGACGATGATGATGATGATGACAGGAGCCCATTCATGGGCTCCTGTGATGATGACAATGGTGGTAGTGATTGTGACGGTAATAATGATTATATTGGTAGCGATGATGGTGATGGTGATTGTGTTAATAATTAATTGATGGAATGGAATGGATTGGTTTACTTCAAAATCACATTGCAGCCCAAGGGCTGAATTAAGCAATGTTACAATAAAAATTTACAAATTTAAAAATTTACAAGCATATTATATAAAATTATTAATAATAATTTAATTCGAAAAACAAATCTAAAATAGTAATCGAACTTTTGACAAATCTATAAAAGCATTCTGGAATCATTGGCGGGTCATTGCGTAAACAAACGAACGGTGATGATGATTATGATGATGACATTGGTGGTAGTGATGATAATGGTAATGCGATGGCGACGGTGACGCCGATTGACGAAGATGACGTTGGTAATGATGATAATGATGATGCTGAATTTGTTGACGGTGTAGGTGATCGTAATGGTGATGGTGATTATGGTGAAAATCAGATGATAACGGTGATATTGATGTCGTAGCCATCACTACTGCTATCACCACCATCACCAGGTAGTGATAGTGGTGACGGTGACAGTGTTAGTGTTGGTGATTATGATACCGACAGTGATTGCAATAGAGGTGATGATGGAGATGATGATTATAATGATAATGATGTTCAGCAATACTGACGACGAAGACGACGACGATGTTGATGATGATGATCGTGGTGATCAGGGTGGCAACGAATGGCTTAAACTGTATGACACCATTTTTCTTGTGCTGCTTGTCTTTCAGCGCTATCTCGCTTACGTAAAGTGGTCTTGTTTGAACAACAACTACGCAAGCCATTTGGAAAAATTAAACAACACTAAGCAAGATCCATCGGGTAAAGCTATTGAACGCCAGTGGACCTATCAGACATGCGCTCAGTTTGGATACTGTAAGTATGGTTAATTTGCAGTTTAATTGAACTTTTGCCTGATTAAAGAAATACCTAATCGACTCGTCCTCGATCGGTCTCCACTTGCTATTGAAAATGGTTGTTTGAGAAAGACCAGAAGCAAAAAAGCAGATTATATATATGGCTGAAAACTTCCAAATGCCCTAAAGAGGTTACTGCAAAATGTCCCAGAGGCGAAGACTTCAGAGTCCAGCTTTCCCAGATCTTCCACAGTTAGGAGAAAGAGAGATCATACACTCCTCAGATCTCTTTACAGATACATGCTTCGACAAATTTGCTTTCTTATTGAGCAATTACCCCGACTAGGGTAGTAGGTATACTCTAATTGGCTGATTGATGCTGACAAAAAAAATGCCGATGAGGAGAAACCTGGCTTGTGCACCTCCTTTGAA
>JAEMWC010000912.1:0-25000 GCA_016490735.1 Pachyseris speciosa
GTTTTGATTGAGTGAATTCCGAGAATCGGGACGCTTAGTAAAATTTATGAATGTTCTTTGTAATGTCTGTTCATTTATTACAGTTCATCAAATGGGCAGAATTGAATGTGGTCCACGATTCACGTACGATTCTGCGCTTAATTCTCTCGAACTTTCTCTATATCGAAACCAAGGATCTACTTCAATTATTGTAGCATTTTATCCGAGGAAAGTGAATGTTGATTTGTTCAGCTACAGCTTCGATATATGCATAAATTTCAAGGCTCCAAGTCACGACATCACATGTTGACCGAGTGAATCCCTAAGATGGCGTCGCCCAGATTCTTTTAAACCCGAGTCGCAGATTGTTGCACCAAAGGCGTCGAAAAAAGAAGGAATCGAGCAAAGAATTGATAAGTTGAAGCTCAGTCGGCTAAGGTAAGGCTTATACTATCGGCGGGTTCAAGATTTTGTTCTCATTACCAAGAAGTATTTACAAACGTTGGGAATCAGAAGAGAGAGCCACGGGGAAAGAGCGCCGTTTAGACATCCTTTCCATTAATCAACGCTATAAAATTTTCGAATTTACCGTCAAATTTAACATCACAAAAACTGCATCGGGAAACGGAGAACAAAGTAGACCTGACCTGTTCATATTTTCAACACGATCTGTTTTCATAGTGAAAACGGACTACTTAAATTTTGACGCGGAGACCAGACTGTCCCAGTCATTTAGGGCGAGAAATCTTCACCGTAGCGGTTCCCAGAGTTGGCAAGGGTGAATTAACCGAGAAATGCTGAAAAACAGAGATCATTTATCACTCAGTTTGCAAGGGATTGAAAGTTCTCGGTCTCAGTAGTCAAACAATAAGTTTACCGACAAGGTCGACTGGTTTGATCTATACATTTGTGGCAAATTAAGGTTCGTCATTATACGTCGATGCCCCCCCCCCCTCCTCTGTAGGGACAGGCCATTAGAAAAAAACGGAGGGGGATGACAATTGCCCCTAAAAATTCCTGCAAAGGAAACTTGTCTTAAAAATCCTGCAAGCAGTGGTACCAAAAAAATTATTTTGCAGATAAATGGGCTTCAAAAACAAAACTTCCAGCAACGAAAAATTTTCACCCGTCCCCCACCAACTCCGGACTTTTTTCTAAATGTCCGTCCCGTAAATAATGTGTGCATGTCGCCATAAACATAGTAAAGCGGACTAAGCAGCAAGATGCGATATGAGCCGTGTGTGACGCACGTGAGTTCTTCGAAGAGTCTGAGCAAAACTTCCGCATCCAAATTCTGAGGAAAGACAAGAGACAGGCAAAGTGAAGAACGTCTGTGATCGCACGCGACAACCGTATGCAAGCTTCGTTGCGTGGCCCTCTCGCGCGGCTTCCATGGAACGACAGTGCCATACCTTGATGTGAGTATGCGCTAGCAACCTCGAACCTAGACTCTATCTCTTTTCCTCCCTTGTCGTCGAGAGAGAGACCCTGGTTGGACCTGATCACATGACCACCCAAAATCTGGGTGGTAAGAAAATTTGATGGCAGAGAGGGGTGACAAAGTTTGCTTTGACAAAACGGCTTTAATGACCCACCCTCCCTGCGGTATTGTTATTTTTACTGTTTACGTGATCTGGTCCAGGGTCTCTCTCTCGAGGACAAGGGGGGAAAAGAGAGAGACAGCCTGGGTTCGAGGTTCGCACCCTAGTGCATTATTGTTGGCTATTTTGTTGGGTAGCCTGTTCAAACGCACTTAACATTGCTTCACCACACTGCAACAATTCAAAGACAAAGAAATGTTGGAATTCGTCGGCTCCAAAGTTTGAAGCCTCAATTTTGGAGCCACAAGATTTGGGATAATGTTTGTTAGTCCCTGATCTGAAATGTCATGGCCGTTCAGGGTCACTAATTTTATTTTCTAAACATTTTTCTACAGGAGACGAGGCCCAGAAAAGCACTGAAAGGAAGGGAAAGTGATCTACAGGACATCAGGAGGAAGCTAACTGGAACCAAACCCATTCTTAATTTATATGGATCAGGTGGGGTTGGGAAAACTACTCTTGGCAAAGAAATTTGTCTCACGTGGCCAGGAATGCAAATCCCTGTCGACTTAAGAGGAGCAACCGAAATGAAAGACGTTTACTTTCACATTATGCGCGCCTTGGACACCAACAGAACGGTCATGGCATATGACGAAAATCCAGTCATTGAAAAGCTCCGCAATTTGCTGAAAGAAGAACAAGGTGATGTCTTGTTACTCCTCGACCATGTGGACCATTTCTCTGGTACAGCTGATACCGCCTCCACAAGCGTATTCACCGATTTTCTTCAAAGGCTACTTGACTACTGCTGCAGTGGAAAATCAGAAAGAAACGAAAACCAGAAGAAGAAAGGGAAAGAGGAAAACCAGTTAAAGGTTGTATTAGTATCAAGGGAATGTTTTCATATAGAGGGAAAACGAAAGAAGAGGAAAGAAAAGGGGCGTGCCCTTGAAGAGGCCATAGGTTACAAAGAGCTCGAAGTTTTGGATGCTGAGGTTTCCGCAGAGATTTTTAAAAGTGCTTGTGGAACTACCACAGTGAATGACGACGAAATGGCGAGACTGCTGGAGCTTTGCAATGGAAACCCTATGTTTCTGAATCTCACGGCCGCTTCATTGAGACGACTGATAGCCGATGCTAAAACGCTTCTAGAAATCGTTGAACAAGAGGAAGCTGATGCCAAAGCTGAAGACAAGTCAGTCTCAACCGCGGAGGACGACAGGAAGGAAACAGTGGCATGGGACTATCGCCGTGAAGGGATTGGTGAGGGGGAACTGAAATGCTTGAGAAGGTCGGTCTTTGTACTTCCCAATGACACTCTCAGGCATTCTGCCATTGCATTGTCATTATTTTGCGGGCCATTTACTTTGGAGGCAGCTGCTTCTGTGCTTGGCGAGCAAACGTCTGAGGCAGCCAAACTTCTGGACGATTTGAGAAATAGCGAGTTGCTCTCAGCTGAGGAAGACGAAACGGGACTGGTGTACGATATTCATGCAGTGAAGCGAAGCTATCTGAAAAGTCTTGGAGACGGCCCTGTTTTTGGACAGGTATTCATGAAAGCAAAACGCCGATTTGCAAACCTTTATCTTAGGAAGATAAAGGAAATGGCTTCAAAGTTAGACGACGACTACAACTCTGTTTACAATCAATTTGATGTCGACATAGCTAACTTGGAACTAGCTTTGAAAATTTCCATTGAGACTGATTGCCTCCAAGTTGCTAATGAATTTCACGAAAACATCAAGGTGTGCTACCTGTTCGAAGCCATGTTTAATGAGACCCAAAGAAGGAGGATTTTCCAGTCATGGGCAGAGGCGACAGCGGAAGACGGAAAGGAAGGTGAGAGGAAGAGGTCATCTACGGACAACGACGTAAACATACCCCTGTAAATTAACGACTGGTATTACGACGCATTAGAGCGCTTTTCAATTGAGTGTCGTAAAACCAAAACCAAACCAATTACTCTGACCAATCACAACAGAAGTAAGTAGTGGAAGAGTCAATCAGAATACGAAGCAATTACATGTAGCCGGCGCAAAGGGTGGTAAAATGCGCGCGTGCAAGTCGCGATTGGTTTTGGTTTTGGCTTCTTATTGGTTGAGAAAGTGGCACGAGTTTTCTTGGCCAATAGCAAAGCGAAGCAATGCAAAACCAAAGTAAAACCAGAGTTACTTTCGACACTCAATTGAAAACCGCTCTAGTATTAATCTACCAGCTTTCTATCATGAATGCCGTTCTCTTATTGGCTACGCTCAGTTGCTATCTATCTTATCCTATCCTATCCTATATATAATCACTTTGTCCAGGATAATAGTAGCAATCAGCGAAGTCTATTTTCGGCAGCGAAGAAGCTCCTCAACAAGGGGGACAACAGGGCGGTGTACCCCCCTGTGAATAATAACGTTAAACTGGCAAATCAATTGGGAAATTTCTTTGTCCAGAAAATCGAGACTATTGGTTCCAAGCTAGACAACATGGCGCAAGGGCTGCCATGCCCTCCTGATGACCACGACCCAGTATCACCTCCCCCATTCTGCAAATTCAGCCTCCGTACGGAGAAGGAGGTTCTCAAACTCATCAGCAGCAGTGAAGAAAAGCTGCAGTCTGGACCCCATGCCGACCCCCCTAGTGATGGATTGTATCGACGTCCTTTTACCAATCACGACGAAAATGATTAATCTATCACTCGAGTCTGGGTTATTCGCGGATGATTGGAAGTGTACACTCGTTCTTCCATTACTGAAGAAGCCTGGGCTAGACCTCCTATTCAAGAACTACAGACCTGTTAGCAATCTGCAGTACATTTCAAAGCCCGTTGAAAAAGCGGTGTTTGAACAGATACACACCCATATGCTGACTCACTTACTATACCCAGAGTTTCAATCATCATATCGTCAAAATCATAGCACGGAAACGGCTCTTGTTAAAGTTACGAACGATATTCTCATGAAAATGAACACTCAAGAAGTTACATTGCTGGTCATGCTTGATCTCAGCGCCGCTTTCGATACGGTAAATCACAACATTCTGCTAAAACGTCTGAACGAGGAGCTCGGGATATGTGGAGTGGCCTTAGAATGGTTCAAGTCGTACCTGGTCAACAGAGGTCAGCGAATCTCCGTCATGGGATCTCTTTCAGAGAGCTTCAGTTTGGACTGTGGTGTCCCACAAGAGTCCTGTCTGGGCCCCTTGCTTTTTGTTATTTATGCATCCAAACTGTTCACGGTTGTTGGGGATCAGCTCCCACACGCACACTGCTACGCTGACGACACGCAAATCTACCTGAGCTTCAAGCCTAACAGTACAACGTCCCAGGAGGATGCAGTTCGTCAGTCGATGGAATGTTGCATCGAGAAAATTAGGAGCTGGCTGATCCAGGACAGACTCCTTATTAACGATGATAAGACCGAGTTTATGATTATTGGAACTCGGCAGCAACTTTGTAAAGTGCAGGCTATGAACATCAAAGTAGGTAGTTCAGAGATAAATCCTAGCTCGCGAGTTCGAAACCTAGGTTGCTGCCTCGATCCCAACCTGTATATGTGTGACCACATCACAAACGTATGTAAGACAGCTTTTTTCTACTTACACAAATCAGACGCATTAAGAAGTATTTAACGAGAGACAGCTTACTCAATCTGGTACACGCATTCATCACGAGCAGATTAGACTACTGTAATGCCTTACTGTATGGCCTTCCCAAAGAACAAATAGCTAAGTTGCAACGCGTGCAAAATGCTGCCGCCAGAGTAATAATGGATATTGGGAGGTATTCCCACATAACTCCGGTACTCTATGACTTACACTAGCTACCAGTGCAAGCGCGCATTCAATTTAAGAATTATGTTATTAGCTTTCAAAGCCATTCATGGCCTCGCACCAAGATATATCAGCAATCTTTTATCTATTAAATGCAAATCCTCGTATGATCTTAGATCCAATTCAGGCATTTTATTGGAGCCACCAAGTGAGAAGATACTTGTAACCCTGGGTGGGCGCGCATTTCAGGCGGCAGCACCGCATTTGTGGAATATGCTCCCATTACAACTACGCACTATTCAATCTGTAGAAGTTTTTAAGAAGACAACCAAGACATTTCCTTTTTAAGCAATTTTGTTCTTGATTAGTGGTTAAATGTACAAATGTTATTTTACCTTTTAGACTTGTAATCACCTTTTAGATTGTATTATTTCTAACTTTTTAACTTATTGTAAATATCCTAATTATTTGACTTATTGATTTTTATAGATTTTATTATGTAAAGGCGCTATTGATCTTTTGTTGTAAATAGCGCTATATAAGCAATAATTTATTATTAATTTATTATTATTATTGTAGACGGTGAGTAGCGGTCGTCAACAGAATGGTTGCTGCTTCTTCGCGTTTTCCAAATGTCGTCGAGGGGGATTTAGATAATTTACTTGTTCAGCTTTGAACAACTAGTAGATTTATTCCAAAACAATTAGATTATTTGCTCTCGAATTCTGTCTGGTAGCTTATTCGGGCTGGCCCTCATCAGCTATCACGCGATCAAATTCTCGAGCTCATAATCTATTTTTTTTTTTTTAAGTACAAAAGCATGTCATCATGCAAAATCGACATACACTTCTGCTATGTCCACGTCTACAAGGAGAAATCGAGCTGAGTATTTAGGATTTCAAAGACAGACGTTAGACATCGAAGTTCGAAGCATACGCTCTCGATATATTTGGCCAAATACATCCAATATTGTTGGGTCCGATGTGTTGAGTGCCTTTGAACAGTCCGTTTTGGGTGTTGTTGGCATGCACTTCAGTAAATTGACATCATCTGCTAACATGTTGTTCAAACCTACTCAACATATTGGGCCAACATTGTTCGAAGCGTTTGCATGGCCCTTTAGTGTTCTATATCATCAGTTAATAGCGGGGCTCCGGCGCCGGAAGGGCCGCCATGCGGAGCACCATACTTTTAGAAACCCTTCAACTGCTTTCCTCATGGTAAAAATGGCTGGCGGTATTGCACGACGACGACGACGACGACGACGACGTCGCCCAATAATTAATAATATCCTAATAATAATCATAATAATCCAACATGGCGGTCAACATGGCGGACATACTCCAGCTGTTCGCCGAGTTTACAGCGTACATCTTTGATATAGGGGTCGATATTTTAGAGCGGAAAAACGTTCTGCGCAGCTTTCTGCACATCAGCTTTTCGCGGTCTTTTGAATGAAATCGAACACGATGCCAGGATAGCGTTCGCACCTTGCGAAGCGTTGCGTTTTTTTCTATCATTTTATTTATTTATTTTTTTGCTTGACTAAAGCACATGGGATTGTATACTAACTAGTGTTAGACGAGAGAAGAAATATGCAGTGGAATTAAAATTTAAAGCTTTGAAATTCCCTAAAAGGCGAGTATTCATGTGATTTGAGTGTGTTTGTGATCAAGGGAAAAAGGATTTTTTTCCATCGTTTGGTCGTTAAGTTTGTCAACAACTGCTTGTTAGTGTAGCTTTCAGTTGTAAATGATTTTTAAATTCTCAGTTTAATCGAATTTTGTTATAACCGGACTGCTTTGGAGACAGTGATCTTTTGGACACTGAAACGATTAGCTAGTCACGGTAAGAAAAAAAAAAATGAGCGCGCTAAAAGATGTTTATTTGATCATTCGAAGAAGATGAAAACTGTTTTTGTAAAAGCACACAGTGCTTTGGATAAAAGTCTAAGCTAGTAAGCCGCTTTTTCGATAGAGTAAATTCGTTTTAATAATCATTTGCTCTTTTTGCAACACAATTGAAACGATGTTTTATAAAAAAAAAAGCGATGTAATTGCATAACTAACCTTTATAATTACGCTGCTCTTGTAGTGTGCAAAGTTTTTCATTTCTGAAAGGACGCTGGGTGATGTGGGAGGACAATCGGCACTCCCGGCTGAATTCATAGCGAAGCAAACAGGTAGAAAAGGCAATAATACGAGGGGAATAATTTGGAGGTGTTGGTTACCTTACATATTTTTCCAACGAACAGCTGAATTCTGGCTATACTGCTGAAAATTTTGTGAAATTGTCTACAACAAAAACAAACTTGAGTATCGATAAACACTCATCAGTAAAGTTAAACCTTTTCAAAAATAACTTTCGTACTTTGGCTATGTGTTATGACAAGCTGAATTTTTCTAAAGAAATACAGTAGATAATGCGAAAAGCACCCGAGCGAGCATGTTTAGATGAATACTGGCCACACCGTAAAATCGATAAAATAATCTTTGAGAAACAAATTAAAAATCGCTCTGGCAAAAACCTAGACACTTTGGCAAACACAGCATACACAGATTAACTCTTTCGCTAACCACAGTTGAGCTCTCGACCTGAGATATTCAGTGGTTTGTCTAAATTGCCACAAAATGTGCAAGAGGTTGATCATGACAACAAGACTCTCGTGCGCGGTTTGCGGGAGTTTACACGCCGTAGGAACATTAGGGATCTTAACTTGTTTAATGCTTGTTTGTTTGTTATTTACTTGATTAACTCATCATAAAATCAGACTACAGCACTTAAAATACATTTGATAGATGAAAATTTTGCTCATCGTGGTTTTCATATGTTAAAAGGGATTTGCATGATGGAAAACCTCAATGCAGCCAAATGTCACCAAGCGTTGATTACCTGACTGCAAAAACGATAATTAAATTTTTGCGCAACAATTTAAAAACTCACAAAATGAAGACTGACTCTATCTTTACCCTTAGTTGAGCTCTCGACCTTAGATATTCAGCAGTTTGCTTAGATAGCCACATTTTGTTAACTGGCCCATGACAATAATGTGCTTCCGAAAGCGATCTCTTTTTATGCCGCGAGAGAAACGAGGACCTCAAAACAATTGTTATAATTGGAATAATTATTGGAATAATTATTGCTGAGTACTAGGATGCCTGCAGAGGTCTATCCTGATTTTTCAGATAAAAAAAAAAATTAAACGCCGCCATTTTTTCAAATTTCTGGCTCTTGCATTCGCTCGGAGTTCGCCAATGCTTTTTGCGTTTTTCCGCTCTGAAGGTCGATTTAGGGCATCCGTGTCATGGCCAATTGACAGGTGTCAAAATAAGGTTTCCGCTGACCAGTATCACTGACCATATCGCATGCTCAAGTTAGAGCTCATCGAGGTCAGCTGTTTTTTTGAAGTTGACCGATGACCAGGTTATGGTTTTCGATTGCATCGCAGGCTCAAGTTAGGTTAACTTAACCAAAACGAGGCCTCATTTTTCGCGCGCTTTCTGCGGCTCGAGATTTCACATTCAGTCGGTTTCTTCATTTTGAGCAAAACAACTTCATCTCCTTCGAAGTTCTGTCTTTTAATTCGCGTAAAAGGCATAGAAATCAAGAACTCCTTAAAAGGAAGGTGAATTTTCAACTGATAAAATGGAAGAAAAGATTTTTCTCTGGAAATCCTTAAAATTTGGATCCACTTGTATGGCGCCCGGATTGTGTGGTTGAAAAACAAAATGATTTTAACGCTTCAAAGGCTAGTTCACTTTACCGCCGCATCTTGCAGCTCACCAAGAAAGTTCACTTAGCAATTAATTCACTGGCATTAATGGGAGGAACGAGTAACTCAAACTTGGTGGAGGTAACTGAGATAAATTGAAGCTTAACATTTGGTTTAGTTGCTATTGCTTTTGTTCAGAAAGGAAGCTTGTAAGCTTATTTTTGTCTCGAATGGATATAAATAACAATCTACTCGTTTTGGACACAAAGAAGTAGCTAGTCGAATTGTTTGTTTGTTGTTTTGCTCGCAAGCGAACGAGAGGTTAATTCCGGCTGTACATATTTTTCGACGGCTGCGTTTCTACAGTGTTAAGAACTGAAAGAAACGTTTGCCCTTATGTTATTAACTCGTAATCGCAATGAGTCCTCATAAAGTATCACTTCTGGTTTGCGCGACGAGAGCAGTTTCAGCAAATTTCTGAAAACACAAGTGACATTAATCCTTAATTTTACTCACTCCCATGCGATTACATATCCAAACCATCACGATTTTCTTCCTTTTTCTCTTTTCTACGACATTTAAGCTTATGTCTAAGATTAACTTATTACGAAATATGTTTGTTAAGCCCCGGCTAAAAGATCAAATATATTCATCCAACACCGCGTTTGTCACACATAACGTTTGGTGGCTAAACGCATAATAATGTTTGACCAAACACCGAACCAAGTGAGTCCAAAAAATTATTTTTGCGTATTATCGCTGAAATTTTCGACGTTATGTGGTTCATTTGCTTGCTTTTCACCGTTTGTTCACGATTTGTTTGTTGGAGTGGCTAAACGATCAAACATTTGTTCGTAATGCGAAATTTTGGATGAACATGTTTGATCAAACATGGAAAGCCATTTAATGCACTATTGAGAGAGGTGGCTAAACCTTCAAACATGCTTGTCCAACGATTTTGGATGAAAATATTTGATCGTTCTTTGACTGCTAAACTTGGCGACTGTGTTATTTTCTTGAAATGTTTTGAGGTTCTTAAACCGCAGTCAGTTCCTGTTGACTGCTCTAAACATAAAATATTGGCGCAAGGAAAGCCATGCGGTGTTGCTCAATACGAGTAAATAATAATAATAATAATAATAATAATAATAATAATAATCGTGGAGCTCCGCTTTTAGGCTTGGTTAAATCTATTATATTAGTTTGCATAGTATGCATCTTAAGAGTTTCTTTTATGTTTTCACCAGGTTCCTTATTTCGTGCACAGATGAGATGCCAAGAAGCACTGCAAGTTCTAACTCTCGAGGGATGGAAACCTTCCATGACAACCCTGACGTTGGCGGACGATTCATTGAAGTCAGTTAACGACGATCTTAAAAGGAGCCGAGGTTACAGACTGGTTAAGAGCTTGTACTTGTTTGTCGAGGGCGAAATTTGCTACAGAAGTGGGAATATACCCAGAGCGCTCAAAAGCTTGTTCAGTGCTCTGGAAATTATGGACGAAGTCTTGAATAGTCACACCAGTACGACCAGATGTTTGAATGCGATTGGGAACTGCTATAGCAAGCTTGGAGATTCTGAGAAGGCCTTGCCTTTTTACACAAGGGCGTATGAAATGAGGAGGGAGCTCTCAGGCACGAAGAATCATTTGGACTTGCCGCTATTTAAAGGTAAAATTGGGACAATTTATGAATCTCGAAAACAATACGACAAGGCCATCAAATGCTATGAAGAGGCCTTAGAGCTTGCTAAAGACTTGAAGGGTTCAGGAATGGAACGCTTAGCATTTTTTCTCAGAAACATTGCTAATGCTTTTGCATGGCAAGAGGAGTTTGAGAAAGCTTACAAATCAGCAATCATTGCCTACGAGATTAGGAAAGACATCTTGGGCAACCATCGCGACACTGCAAGGAGTGCCTTTCAAGTGGGTTTAATTTGCGACGCTCTAGAAGAATTTGAAGAAGCTGAAGATTTTTACGCTGAAGCTTGGGAGATTGAGAAAACCCTGGGAAATACAAATCACAGTGACGTAAGGGACAGGATCGTGCGGGCCTATGAACGCGTCCTTAGAGGAGACAACCGCAAAGAGTTCCAGAGAGAAGCCTTGGAATTTTATCAGCACTTGTGGGAAGACCAAACAGAATTCTCGTACGCCAACAAAGTTGTCATCGACGAGATAAACGCAAGGCTTAGGGACTTAGGAACCAGAGAAATGATAAAGAAGTATAAATCCGAAACCTTGAGGTTCTATGAAGAGGCCTGGAATTCTCCAGACCTTAAAGGGCTGCCGCGTCCCGAAAGGGAAGACATTCTACAAACGATCTTGGAACTGTGCAAGCGACAGAAAGAGCTTCACAAGAAATACCAAAGCGAAGCACTTGCGTTTTACGAACAGCAATTGGAAGAGCAGACAACCATGACCAAAAGGGACAGAGAAGACATCCTGTACAGGCTTCAAGACCTGGCCAAGTCTTTGGGTGATGAAAAGAGAGAAGAAGCCTATGGGAAGTTATACGAGGTGAGAATTTGTCCGTCTTTGGAAGGCCGAGACAAAGTGTATTTTTGTTTTCGTGCGTGTCAACCAAAAGTGGGGAGGCGTAAAACCAAATGGGCACGATGCGAAAAACCTGGGTCTTACTTGAGCTCGAGGTGAATTTCTTATCACAAATATTCGTGTTCTTAATTCTGTTTAAATGAAGGTGTCGTTCGTTGTTGTGCTTTCGCTACCTCTAATCCTGATTGGCTACAAACTATTGTGTTACATCCAGTCACTCAAAGGAAATACGTTAAATAAGTTACCAGCTGGTAAGTTTTTGTTGGTGTCATGGCCCGGTCGCGTTAAGTGAACAATATACTTTCTTCTTTGCATTTTTCAACTTGTTGATGATTTTTATACTGGAAATCTCCACAGGTATCCAAGAAGGGAGAAAAACTTTTTTTAACGAAGCTGAAGACAGCAACTCCACAACCAGAAAGGTACTGCTACTAACCTTTCCTATCATGTTTTTCACTGTTGCTCCGACGCCAACACAAGCGATGCATAAACTTCTGCCATAAGGTACTAGGATTGAAATAAATGATCTTAACTGCAAGGATCAAAATCCTCCAATCAACAACGGCCCAAGTGAGAATCGAAACGCACCAATCAACACCAACTTAACCCGGTGCTACTTATACCGATACACAGCCAGTCAACACCATCGTCTGATGAAGACCAATAGCGGTCGAAAGGTCGCGATCCACATGGGTAAATCGTGAGCACGAAAGGTTAATTTAGCTATCAAAGAAGGACCTACACTCATTTACCCATGTGTGACCTCTTTACTTCCAGAAGAGCAGCTACGGTCCTTCTCCTCAGTTTTTACCTTTGGCCTCGTTTTCAAAGCAAGTCCTGGTGCTCACCTTTTTTATACGAAAATTAGTTTTTATGCACATGCAAATGAAACTCATTTTCATACGAATAATTGTGCACCAGGCCTCGCTTTGAAAAAGAGGCCAAAGGTAATTCAGAAATGGCCTATTCACTATCACGTTTCTTAAGGGCACAGACGGATTTATAAGAAGGAGCTTAGTTTACCTGGACTTTTTATCCGTTTAGTAAACCTTCGCTTTAACTGTTATGGGAATTTCTTTGGTAGACCTCTGATGAGTCAGCTAGCAAAGGGCATTTTAGCCGGCTAACAAAACCCAAGACTGCTTATGCTGTTTTATTCATTAAAGTAACTTTACCTTTACACTGAATTATTAGCGAGCGCATTTGGCCAAGTCTTTCTAGGAATGCACAGTACGAATATTTTCATTTTGCGACAAAAGTATTTGTTCTATCGCGTTTATGGAATCTGTATCACATTTCTGGGTAATTTCCGCGCTCATACACCGCATTCAGCTATAAACCAAACCCACTGGGTTAGTTGCGTCACAGGCAGGAACAATTACCTTTAGGCCACAGAGGTTTATCGTTATGCAATATGATAAAAATAGTGTATTGATTCCAAAAAAAAAAAAAAAACTAAGCACACTTGTTTTCGCTTCGATGGATAATTGTTTGAGAAAGGAAACGCTTATCGAACAATGTAGGATTTTTTCGCATAAACGTTAATGGAGTCTCGGTAAAATGTGAGTAGGAAATTAATTAGCAGAGTGAAACTGTTTACAAATACGTCAATCCAGGGTCATTTGAAACATAAGAAAGGAACGTTTCTCGGACAATTTCAAGTCACGCAAGTACATTTGTAAGAACTAATCGCTTATCATTCAAAACTTAAAGTCCAGAAATTGAGATATTGTGAAAGAAAATAGTAAATAAACTACCTGTCAAAGTCTCAGGGGTGTGTGATATCCCGTACTTGAGTTATTCAACAAAATGTACACCTCAATGGAGCGGATACGGGGAACACGGCAGTCTACCTGGAGTTAAATTTGGTCATGTTAAAAGCTTTCTTCTCGCAGTTGAACTTACAAACATTCGTAGAG
The DNA here is from genome assembly GCA_016490735.1 of Pachyseris speciosa. NCBI lineage: Eukaryota > Metazoa > Cnidaria > Anthozoa > Scleractinia > Pachyseridae > Pachyseris > Pachyseris speciosa. Next base: position 13,465 of record JAEMWC010000912.1, read on the forward strand.
ACACTTCTCTTAACATATTAATTGCTCAGACTTCAAAGATACAAGATGAATCGACGTTTTCCGATACGTAGCTCCAAACTATTTAGGTAAATATTTTGTTAAGCGTTCAGCAGTTCACAACAGGAACACAAGGGGATGTAATAATTTTGTGATCCCCCGATGTAGATTGTCGATGGGACAAAGGGCATTTTATTTTCGCGGTCCACGGGAATGGAATGGGCTACCTGACAAGATTAAGAATACTAAAGAAATTGACATTTTTAAGCGGACGCTTTTTAATAATATGCTCTATACGAAGTAAATTTGGATATATTTTGAATGATTTTGAATATATTTTGATTTTAATTAAATTACTGTAAATAAGTTTTCTTTTCTCTTAACATTGTGACTGAAAAGCCCTGTTGAAGGGAGTCTCAATAAAGTATGTATGTATGTAAACGTGACAACAGGCATCATTCTTGCTGTTGTGAGTTGTTAAAAATAGTTAGCGCTTGCGCAGAAACGCCGAAAGTGAGCTTTGTGGATGAAACTCGACAAAGAATAAAAAGAAGAACCGTCGACATTTTAAGACCCGGGCGACCCGCAAGACGAGGGAAGCCCGAGTAAAAAAACTGAAATTACTCAGATCATAAATCCAGTATTCCTAATTTCTCTTCAGGATTGTTGAGATGACGCTTTCATATTTATGTCATGATCATACTTGAATATTGAAATAGCAAAAAATACAGGTTTAAAAAAATTGCGTCCCGTGACGAACAAATTTTCGGACTTAGTTTGAAAGAGGTAAGCGATTTTAGAACAAAATATTCATTATGAGCGGGTAGCGTGCCAAAATGCTTCATGCAATGAGTGATTTGCTATTGATATACACTTGATTTGCTCTTTTCGAGGCCCTGATAGTGGGGCATTGATCGTCTTAACTGAAAACACAGCTGGGATTTGATCGAAAATTTTCAGAAAAGTCAAATGTCCTGGTGTTTGCCCCGGAAGGGGGATGGGCGCTTTTGGAATTGACTGATACATTAAGGCCCGGCCAAACGAGTGCAACATCATCCAACATTGTTGGACGATGTTGCACAGTGTTGAACGAGGTGGCCAAACGAATGCAACATGTTGGATTCAACACTTGGTCTCAAGGGATTGGGACCAAAATTTACCAAGACTGCTTAGTAAACAAACCCGTGCGATATTGTCTTTGTTAGCCCAGAAAATGCTGCGAGACCGATAACTGTACATAAAGCCTGGTTTTCACTAGCGACTCAAACACAAGCGCAAGCATAAGCGCAAGCACAATAGCACTTATTTCTCTGTGAAAACGGGCTTAACGCAAGCATAAGCATAAGCGCAAGCACAAGCGCAAGGATCAAAATTTTTCCTTTTCCTAGTGCTTGCGCTTATGCTTGCGTTCGCTTGCGTAGTGTTTTCACTTAGCATAACCTACGTATGCTTGCGCTTATGCTTACGTTGCTAGTGAAAACCAGGCTTAAGCCTTTCGACCTCCGCGTAAGACAATCTTCTCGCTTACGCTGGTCTACAGTTACAGCTACTCCTTTTCCAATCGCTTTCTTTTTGAAGAGAGATCACTTGTTTTAGTGCTCTCTTCGTCGAGAGATTGAAAACTTTGCTCGTTCGTGATACTGTTTTTTTAAAACACACGCGGCAACGCGCGAAGCAAGTATAAACAATGAATACAGATACCGCAAAGTCAGCTTAGTGGGCATGCGCGCATTCAACATTGTTGAAAACGGTGGCCAAACGAATGCAACATTGTTGTTCACACCTGAGAACAAAAGAAATGTTGGATGATGTTGAAGACGATGTTTGATAGATATCAAACTTCGTCCAACATCATCCAACATCATGCAACATCGTGCAACATGGTGGTTAAACGAGTGCAACATTTTGGATTCATCAATGTTGGACGATGTTGCATCAACATGTTGGATCCGTTTGGCCGGGCCTTTAGTTTTATGTTTTCAAAGTTTTTGCATTATATTAAATCCAGCAATATACTTTCGGTCACGTTTGGTTTAACTTAAGAACACAATTTATCTCACTGCTAAATTCTAATCATTTTTTGGGATAATAAGAGTGTAGAATTTCCGGTTTCTCCTGCTTAGGGTGTGTTCGATTGACCGTAATCCGGAGTAAGAATACATGGAATACAAGTTAAAAATCCTTCGTTTTTACGGAGATTCACATTAAAATTGTGAAACATCCGCTAATATGCTATTTTAAACATATTTTTATTATTCTTGCTGCTTCGAAAGGCGCCAAACATACAGTTTTAATCATCAATCCACGTATTCTTATTCCGGAATAGGGTCAATCGAAAGCGCCCTTAATTTCAGTCAAAAAACATTTCCACATTTATGTTGATAAACTGACGCATTTTTGCAAATCTTTGCAATTTAATAAAAAAAGACAGCTATCAACGAAATTGAATTTGAAAAGCTGGAAACAAAGTGGTTGAATTTTTCCAATGATATTGGTGTTTTTCTATAATGGAGAAAAGGGAATGACGTCGGTTGTTTTGAGTTGAAATGGTGTATTAAATAACAGAAATGTTTGTGTGAATGATATATGATATAAATCATATATGAACTGCGGAAATGAAATCAAATGAAGAATGATTCTTGCAGTTGTGAACGCAATTTATGCAATTGCGAAAAGAAGCATGAAAAAAATGCAGGACTTCAACGAGGTTTGAACCCGTGACCTCACGATTCCGGATTCTCAAGGTATCGCGAGGTCACAGGTTCAAACCCTGTTGAAGTCCTGACTTTTTATCAGGCTTCTTTTCGCAATTGCATAAATTGCGTTCACAACTGCGAGGATAATTCTTCATTTGAAAAATGTTTGTATTACGCGTCAGACAAAATTCGAGTATCAATTGTGTTTTTGTTGAAAAGTTTCCGAGGCGTAGGAATCTGCCTGACGCGTCAGACAAAATGCTAAAATAATATTGATGTCATTATAATAAAACTCACGCATCTTTTCATTGAAATCGAGCGTGCCTTATGAGAGTATAAAGCACGCAGATGACGCCATTTGTCTGCGCGTGCAGTTTCAAAATGATTACAAATCTGAGGGCTGAGTTGCTCGAAGCATCGTTAGCACTAACCATTGGTTAAGACGTATTAAAATCTATAGGTTGTCATGATATTTAACCCGGGTTAGCGCTAGCCATGCTTCAAGCAACCGGGCACTGGCATTTTTCACAATTCAAAAAATATACTTCTCAATTAAAATAGTACAGTCATAAAATAGAACAGACGACACGAATTCTAAGTGCTGCTTGTTCCAACTCAACAGTTTTAACAGCCCGTTACAAAGAAGTTTTACAGCAGGACACGGTATTGACGCAACATGACTACGATCATTGACGCCACTCCGCTCTCGCAAGCTTAAAATAAAATAATAGTAATAATAACAATAATAACTGTCTAGCTAATCGTCCTCGCAAATAAAGCAAGGACGCAGCTCAACAAGGTCGAACCGAAAGCATATAGAAGGCGCCTCTCGCAGCCGCTATACGGTCCATGTATGACCTTGGAGCACAGCTTACAGCCATCTCGAATAAGCTGTATGCTGGTTTTTGCTGAGGGAGGAAAACCGGAGTACCCGGAGAAAAACACAAACTCACCCCACTTATGGCGTCACCGGGAATCGAACCCGGGGTCACATTAGTGGGAGGCAAGTGCTCTCACCACTACGCCATCCCTGCTCCCCACAACTTCAACTTTAGTTTATCTACAAAGGTGGGAAAACTATATTATATAACAAATTAAAAGCCTTGACAATGCTTTGTTCTGTTATAAGACACTCAAGGAAGTGACGAGAGCACTCAGTTCAGCACCCAGCGATGGTGATGTTTTGGTAACAGGCAGAATGGTTGTGTAAGCGTTTGTAGCCTGCGAGCAAGGTCTCAATTGGTGTCTCATGCGAGATTAATTCCGGGCGCGATTCTCGCCCCAATCGTCTCGCCGCTTGCTTCGCTCGCCACTCGCGCGACTCGCGCACGAAATTAATCTCGCGTGTGACCCCAATAGAGACCTTGCTTGCAGGCCATGGCGTTCAAGATTATGTTTCAAGTGTTGATCCGAGTGTTTTTGACACTGCGTCATTTTTGGGTGATGGGGACGAACATTGATATGAATTGTTATCGGTTCAAAAACTGTAAATTCATTGCAATCACAATTTTTCCTTACTGCTTATTATAAAGAAAAAAAATCAACATCGAACTCGTCTTTTTAAAGTAATATGAATTCCCTCACAAATAATACCAATGTGTCTTTTGACCTAACTTTTAAATATGTTTTGAAGTTAAAACTAGTGAACAGCGCACAGCAACGAATCTTGTCAGCTTTGTTTCTTATCTGACCGGTTTCGTCTTATCACACAGACTCCATCAGAGATATACAAATCGTTTACAGTTTGAATCACGTTCAAATTAGTGTGTGAAAAATAAAACAAAAAAAGAAAACAAACAAAAACAACCAACAAAAAAACACACACACACTCACATACGCGCAGGATATAATGCAAATCCTGCGTTACAAGATGTGCAATGTTTAATTTTTAATTTTGGGGCTAACGAAAATTTAATTAAAACTTAAACATTGCACATTTGTAACGCGGGATTTACATTATAACCTGCGCGTATATTTGTCTGGACTGCTTGTAATCTTGTCAGGGGAAGGGTCCAGTCAGGATACATCTGTGCTGTGATAGGGTTTGTTACGAAATTCGCCGTTGTCTAAACTTTGGCCACACGCACATCTCATTGCGCTTTCTTCACAAAATGACCAGCTCCCAATTGGCTTGTTAGCTTTAAATAGCCATTTAGAAACATCTTTGTAAATAATAAAAACGTTTAAATAATGATTCAGGTTTGTTAAATGGAAACGTGTATTGATGAAGGCTGGCAGCAGATCTATGAATAACATTGAAAATAAATTGGGCAATTTTTTTTTCAAGTTATCCCTTCGTTTGTTGAAAAATAAACTGAAAAATTAAAACACTGATGGCCTGTTAAAGAAGAACAGTTTAGGTAAAGATACTTTGCCAAATATTTGCTGCAGTCAGAATCCGAGGAGAAGGGTTTGAAGAAGTTTGAAGAGGCGCTCTCCTTCCACCAATGTTTCCAGGCTTCGATTCCCGGACTCGGCGTCATAAGTGGGCTGAATTTGTTGGTTCTCTACTCTGCTCCGAGAGGTTTTTTCTCCGGGTACTCACACCAGTTCCCCTCTTTCCAAAAAACAACATTTGATTTCATTTGTAGAGTTGATTTGATTTAGTCTCCTCAACACACCATTTTGCTAATGATCAGTTCCTGGTGAATTATGAGTAGATCCAGTCCTTTGTGTGAGCAAACGGCCATTTTAGGACATAATTGAAATTATAATTTTGACCGTTTGCCCCCACAAAAGACTGGATCTACCCACAGTTCACCAGGAACTGATCATTAGCAAAAATGTTGTTTTAGCAGAGCATCTGTGCTCGGCTACAAGGATTTGAGACTTAAATACAAATGGTAATAAACGAGAGAACATATCAATTTAAATTACGAACGTAGCACTCCCTGTTCACTGATCAAAGTAGGGGTAATTCACTTGCTGGAGGTTCGGAACACGCTAATTTGACCTTGATCGACCTTCGGCTGCCCGGAATGGGATTACTGGAATATATTAGCAAGGACCATCGTTACAAAATAGAAGAGCCGGATCCTGTAGTATATTCCTCGCCGTGTAACCAGCCCTGCTTGCCTGGAATTGTGTGCGGTTTTCACCCTTCTCTGGAATGTTATTGTGCTGAGGTAGGCAACGTATGGGGTAATACACGTTTGACTTTGATCGATCTTCGGCTGCATGGAATTGGGTGTAGTTTGCACCCTTCTCGGTTAGTTGGGGAGGGTTAGTCTCGGGTAGGGCGGAGGGGGTAGAGGGTAGGTTTAGTGACAAAGAGATGGAAAGACCCTTTTGAGGTGCGAAATTATCGGCTGGGACATATAACTCGAGTAACCGCATCCAATTACCATTATCTTTCGCTCGCTCAGCTTAGGCTCCGTAAAAAATGTTGAAACGCCTGAATACAGGCAATACACATTCGCAAAAGGACACTGCTCCCCAAGATCGCCAGGACCTCCTGACGACCTCGTTTCGGGTTAAAACGATCATTTTTTTAAAGCGTCACGGGATATATCTGCGTAGGCCCCTTGGTGACTTCCTTTTTATTACTATTTGTTTGATTGTTTGCTCTTACAAAGCCCTTAGGGAGTACTCTGATAAAGTATTAGTAGTAGTACTATGACGCGAATACCCCATTTTCTAAGTTAAAAAACAATCACTGGTCTTGAGAAGGTATCAAGGGCGGCCTTCTCGATAGTGCATCGAGAGTTCAGATGCGATTATGTGTTTGACTGTATAGAAAATTACACCTTTAATTTAACCCATCTCACTTTACCATCATAGCGAATATTCCACCTATCCACGTTCTGATCAAAGCAATACACAAGAACGTTTGTTTCATAGACCTGGTTTAATGGCCCAGCTCCAACGAGTGTCTTCTGTGGCTCTGAATTGAAAATGAGTCAGAAGGTCGTCTAGGTTTCACTCTTCTCTTCTGTTTATCGAGTTTGCCTGTGACAGACAGTGTACAACAACTATATATTTCACAAAGATAGCGATCATTGTGTTTCTGGGTCATTTTCATCTTGTAATTGTAATGTAATTTTGTATTACATAAGCAGATAAAAACTAGCGAGAAAACCGGCGTTTCGGTGTCATCATGAAGCCATTGTCAAGGAAAATGGAAAAGAAACTGTTATGCGAGACTAATGGCTTAAACTTGGATCGGCTTGCATGGCGCCCGGCGTAGAGGGATTGTGTGGTTGAAATTCCACGGCATCATGCAGCTCACCAAAAAGGGTCACAGAACAGTTTACCATTAACTGGAGGAACGAGTAGCTCCAACTTCGAGGACGAAGTCCTTTCTTTGGACAATCCGTTTGCAATGTTTACCGATGCGTGTTTTTAAGTGGATGTGTTTTTTCAAGTGATGGAAACCTCTAGAACGACAGGTGAATTAAATAAATTTCATCTTTGAATATTTGGTTTAATTGTTGCTACTTTTGTTCAGGACTAAAACTCGTATTAATCTCTCGACTGGATGTAAATAGTAATCATCTACACTCGTTTTGGACGCAAATTAAGAACTGAATTAGCTTAAGCTTAGTTGAACTGTTTTTTTCGATTTCGTTTGCTTTGCGAGCGAACGAGTGATTTTACTCCACTTGGCTGACTGTTTTTCGACGTGCATTAGCAACGTTAAGAAAATTTTGCCCTTATTTTATTAACACGTAATTGGAATGAGTCCTCGTAAACCACTTGTGTTTTCAGAAGTTGCTGAAATTGCCCTCGTCGCTGCATGACTCGGACAATTTCAGCAACTTCTGAAAACACGCTTGACAGTAATCCTTAACTTTTAATGCTGTTATTTGTGGTGTTACTCGCAGAAGCATCTTCCAAATCCATTGAGGCTAACCGCTCGTTTTCATACACATTTTCTAGGTCGTACAAGACGTCTGAATCAAAATAAAAACCGAGGGAAAAATTAGGTCTATGGCGTGACACCGTACTGCCCGTGCCTCTGTATTCTCATAAGGCACGCTGTTTTAACCAAACGGAGCGCGCGTTATATGGAAACTTTATTATAATAAGTCTTTAAAATTCCCCAAGAATTTTAGGCGTCATTTTGCAAATGTTTTATTAGGTTGATATTCTTGATATATTTTTTGTAATTATAATCTTATTGTATTTATATCCTTAATTAACTTAAATTTTAAATTTGTAATTTTTAATTCTATTGAGCTGAAAAACCCACTTAGGGAGCATCAATAAAGTATGTATATATGGGTTATTGGCCAAGCTTGTTCGGTCAAGATGGCGGGATATTGGCCAAGTTCTTTTTTTGCGTGTTTATGGACCGAGACGAAGTCGAGATCAATAAGCGCGCAAAAAAAGAACGAGGCCAATATCCGCCATCTTGACCGAACAAGCTTGGTCAATAAAGGATTTATTATATGACTCAAAGGACGCTATCAAGAGACAGTAAAATGCGGGACGAACAGGCTATCCCGAGAGGTCAAGATAGCTCGATCTTGACCTCGCGGGTAGCCAATCAGAGCAGGAGAATTGATTCATCTTGACCGCTGCAAGAGCCAGTCATATAATAAGTATGTATATAAGCTGATCGTTGATTGGGCAGAAAGAAATTCCTTGCCAGAAAATTTCCGCCCAATCAGGAAGCTGCATTTCAATGGTTTCTTGAGCTACTCCGATAAAGAAATGTCTTGTAAACTTTCGCTCGTCCTGAATCTTCGTCCCAACCCGACTCTCTGCCCCTGGGTCTCCGAGGATTCGTGAAAACGGGCTTAACGCAAGCATAAGCATAACCGCAAGCACAAGCGCAAGGATCAAAATTTTTGCCTTTTCCTTGTGCTTGCGCTTATGCTTGCGTAGTGTCGTTTTCACTTGGTATAAGCTTCTTAAGCTTGCGCTTATGTTTGCGCCGCTAGTGAAAACCAGGCCTTATGTATAACTAAATCTTTATTGATAAGAATTTTGTATTAGCCCAGAATAAAGTATTCTTGGTTTTCAGTCACGCAAGGAAAAAAATGAAATCATCAGCCATTCGATAGATAAAGTCAAGAAATTGAGATACTGTGGATATTGCCGAATAGTTATTCGGCAAAATCTACCACTGAGAATTATAGAGTTTAGTATGGAAACGCCATGTTAGTGTCCCTCTGAGGGGCACAAATATGGCGGCCGGAAACGAATGAAAACATCTGGGATTTACTTTTGATATCTCAAAGGCGTCCTTCTCTGTTTTGAACTTGGAAACATTCACATAGACGCTTCTCTTGTCATGTTGGCTTTTCAGACCTAAAAAAATACACGGGAAATCGATGTTTTCATGTACGTGACATGCTTGTGAGCAGACATGTTTATGTCACACACTGTAATAAAATCTAAAATTCAAATTGCTCTATTTTCAAAACAAAGCAAGCTACCGAGCTGAAAACATGCAAGAAGATACATTTATAAAACGTTTTTTACGTGATGAAGCTAAAAATGCAAAAGTCTGTTTAATCAGTTGAATTTTAATTTTTTATGACGTCATGTGAAAACCAAGAATTATACACAGGAGTCAGTTTTGTTGCTAGGTGTAACTGTGGCTAAAATTAGCCTTAATTAATTTGGCAGACAATATGCGTGACATTGCAAACTGCAACGTCAAGTGAATGTTGCAGCCCTATAGTTGGCGCGTTGCAGCCTTAGGTGGCGTAACGACCTATAACTTCCGCTTTGAGGGGCATTCAATTCAGTGACATATCTTCTCCAGCTTGCTGTGAGGTCTATTAGGACAGAAATGGATTTTAAAATAATCTTGACATCGTCTATTGTCATTTCACTTCAAACAGAAGTTTTTAAGAAGCCATCGAATCACAGATGCGCTTTCATCCGTTCCGGGAAAACCACGTTTTAATTAAATGAATTCCGAGAATCGGGACGCTTATTAAAATTTATGAATGTTCTTTATTATGTTTGTTCATTTATTACAGTTAATCAAACGGGCAGAATTGAATGTGGTCCACGACTCATGTACGATTCTGCGCTTAATTCTGTCGAACTTTCTCTATATCGAAACTAAGGATCTATTCCAATTATTGGAGCGTTTTATCCGAAGAAAGTGAATGTTGATAATATAAATATAAAATATAAAATATAAAATAAATAATAAATGTTGATTTGTTCAGCTATAGCTTCGGTATAATGCTTGCATTTTCAAGGCTCCAAGTCACGACATCACATGTCCGACCAAGTGAAGCCCTAACATGGCGTCGCCCAGATCTTTTAAACCCGAGTCGCAGATTGTTGCACCAAAGGCGTCGAAAAAAGAAGGAATCGAGCAAAGAATTGGAAATTGGACGCTCAGTCGTCTAAAGATAAGGCTTATACTATCGGCGGCTTCAAAGTTTTGTTCGCTTTACCAAGACGTATTTACAACAGTTGGGAATCAGAAGGGAGAGCCCCGGGGAAAGAGCGCCGTTTAGACATCGTTGCTATTAATCAACGCTATAAAATTTTCGGATTTGCAGTTAAATTTAACATCGCAAATTTTGCATCGGGAAACGGAGAACAAAGTGGACCTGACCCGTTCATATTCTCAAGACGATCGTGTTTCATAGTGAAAACGGACTAAAATTTTGACGCGGAGACCAGACTGTCCCTTAAGGGCGAGAAATCTTCACCGTAGCGGTTCCCAGAGTTGGCAATTTGCAAGGGTGAATTAACCGAGAAATGCTGAAAAACAGAGATCATGTATCACTCAGTTTGCAAGGGATTGAAAGTTCTCGATCTCAGTGTTACGATTCCTCTTGAAATGACTAGCACAAAGGTAGTTGGAATCAATAAATTTAATATGGTGAAGTCATCATAGCTCCAGCAACTTACAAGTGTCATTGAATCTTTTGCAAGCACATGGAATCTAACGCATATGATTCGCTATGTCGTGTCACGTGATAAAGGGTTGCGTGACATAACGTTACACCTTTCCTTCTTTTTTTTTTTTTTTAACTGAACTGTGATAACATAGTGTAAACAGTTATAGGAAAACGTTCCCAAAGATCTTAACAAAACAACAAAAAAGAAAAAAAAACTAGGTCTGAACATAGTCTTTCAAGTAGCTAGGAGGACGAATGGAACGTCCACTACGAGTAACTGCACTGTTCTTCTGACTCTCTGCTGATGATGGAGCTGGCCTGATAATTGGTGGTCCTGGTTCTGTTTTCTTACTGCACAATGGTGTTGGGTCTCCTGTGCTGTTCTGTGCTGGTGCTGATGACGGTTCCATGTAGACTTCAGTAGGTGGACAGCTTGTAACTGGGCTTGGAATTTCAACATCAGCATCTTTAGCCACAAACGGTTCTTTCGACTGTCGAAGATGTCTGCGGTTCCTTCGGAACAATCTGCCATCTTCAGTTCTAACAGCATAGGATCTGACATCCACTTGTTGTTCAACTTGGGCCTTGGTCCATCTCTGCTTTCCATCCGAGGCTTGCGGCTTCATGCGTACAACATCACCCTCAGTAAGACTTGGAAGTTCTTTAACATTTCGGTTGAAATAACGCGTCTGAACTTCTTTCCTTTGCAGCTTTCTCTCTCTGACATCTCTGACTAGCTGGGGTTCCAGGAGTACTCTTGACGTCGGCAATAGTGTTCTGGTACGCCTTCCAAACATCCGCTGGGCAGGTGAACTCTTCATACCTTCAGTCGGGGTATTCCGCCAGTCAAGCAGGGCAAGCTGAAAATCTGAGTTGGTAGCGGCAGCTTTCTTCATCAGATTCTTGGACGTCTTCACTGCATTTTCAACTTTACCGTTGCTTTGTGGGTACTCGGGTGAACTGGTAATGTGTTCAAACTCATACATTGCAGCAAAAGCTGAGAATTCGTTCGAATTGAACGGTGGA
>JAEMWC010000912.1:30000-50000 GCA_016490735.1 Pachyseris speciosa
TGACGAAAATCCAGTCATTGAAAAGCTCGGCAAATTGCTGAAAGAAGAACAAGGTGATGTCTTATTACTTCTCGACAATGTGGACCATTTCTCTGGTACAGCTGATGCCGCCTCTACGAGCGTATTCACCGACTTTCTTCAAAGGCTTCTGGACTACTGCGACAATGGGCAGGAGAAGAAAGGAAAAGAGGAAAACCAGTTAAAGGTTGTGTTGGTATCAAGGGAACGTTTTCATTTAGAGGGTAAGCGAAAGAAGAGGAAAGAAAAGAAGCGTTCCCTTGAAGAGGCCGTAGATTACAAAGAGCTCAAAGGTTTGGATGCTGGGGTTTCCGCAGAGATTTTTAGAAGTGCTTGTGGAACTACCACAGTGAAAGACGACGAAATGGCGAGACTGGTGGAGCTTTGCAATGGAAACCCTATGTTTCTGAATCTCACGGCCGCTTCATTGAGACGACAGATAGCCGATGCTAAAACGCTTCTAGCAATCGTTGAACAAGAGGAAGCTGATGCCAAAGCTGAAGACAAGTCAGTCTCAACCGCGGAGGACGACAGGAAGGAAACAATGACCTGGGACTATCGCCGTGAAGGGATTGGTGAGGGGCAACTGAAATGCTTGAGAAGGTCGGTCTTTGTACTTCCCAATGACACTCTCAGGCATTCTGCCATTGCATTGTCATTATTTTGTGGGCCATTTACTTTAGAGGCAGCTGCTTCTGTGCTTGGCGAGCAAACGTCTGTGGCAGCCAAACTTCTGGACGATTTGAGAAATAGCGAGTTGCTCTCAGCTTAGGAAAACGAAATGGGACTGGTGTACGATATTCATCCTATGAAGCGAAGCTATCTGAAAAGTCTTGGAGACGGCCCTGTTTTTGGACAGGTATTCATGAAAGCGAAACGTCGATTTGCAAACCTTTATCTTAGGAAGATAAAGGAAATGGCTGCAAAGTTAGACGACGACTACAACTCTGTTTACAATCAATTTGATGTCGACATAGCTAACTTGGAACTAGCTTTGAAAATTTCCATTGAGACTGATTGCCTCCAAGTTGCTAATGAATTTCACGAAAACATCATGGTGTGCTACCTGTTCGAAGCCATGCTTAATGAGACCCAAAGAAAGAGGATTTTCCAGTCATGGGCAGAGGTGACAGCGGAAGACGGAAAGGAAGGTGAAAGGAAGAGGTCCCCTACGGACAACGACGTAAACATATCCCTATAAATAAAAGGACTGGTATTACGACGCATTAGAGCGCTTTTCAACTGAGTGTCGTAAAACCAAAACCAAAGCAATTACTCTGACCAATCACAACAGAAGTAAGTAGTGGAATGAGGGCGGTAAAATGGTTTTGGTTTTGCGTCTAATTGGTTGAGAAAGTGGCACGAGTTTTCTTGGCCAATCACAAAGCGAAGCAAGGCAAAACCAAAGTAAAACCAGAATTACTTTCGACACTCAATTGAAAACCGCTCTAGTATAAATCTACCAGCTTTCTATCATGAATGCCGTACTCTTGTACGTTCAGTTGCTATCTATCCTATTGTAGAGGTGAGTAGCGGTTGTCAACAGAATGGTTGCTGCTTCTTCGCGTTTTCCAAACGTCGTCGAGGGGGGTTTAGATAATTTTCTTGTTTAGCTTTGAACAACTAGTAGATTTATTCCAAAACAATTAGATTATTTGCTCTATGTCTGGTAGCTTATTCGGGCTGCGCCCTCATCAGCTATCACGCGATCAAATCTCGAGCTCATAATCTTTTTTTTTTTAAGTACAAAAGCATATCATTATGCAAAATCGACATACGCTTCTGCTATGTACACGTCTACAAGGAGAAATCGAGCTGAGTATTTAGGGATCTCAAAGACAGACGTTAGACATCGAAGTTCGAAGCATACGCTCCCGATATATTTGGCCAAATACATCCAATATTGTTGGGTCCGATGTGTTGAGTGCCTTTGAACAGTCCGTTTTGGGTGTTGTTGGCATGCACTTCAGTAAATTGACATCATCTGCTAACATGTTGTTCAAACCTACTCAACATATTGGGCCAACATTGTTCGAAGTGTTTGCATGGCCCTTTAGTGTTCTATATCGTCAGCTGCTTTCCTCATGGTAAAAATGGCTGGCGGTATTGCACGACGACGACGTCGCCCAATAATTAATAATATCCAAATAATAATCATAATAATCCAACATGGTGTACATACTCCAGCTGTTCGCCTAGTTTACAGCGTACATCTTTGATATAGGGGTCGATATTTTAGGAAAAAACGTTCTGCGCAGCTTTCTGCGCATCACCTTTTCGCGGTCTTTTGAATGAAATCGAACACGATGCCAGGATAGCGTTCGCATCTTGCGAAGCGTTGTGTTTTTTTCTATCATTTTATTATTTATTTTTTTGCCTTACTAAAGCACATAGGATTGCATACCAACTAGTGTTAGACGAGCGAAGAAATATGCAGTGGAATTAAAAGCTTTGAAATTCCCTAAAAGGCGAGTATTCATGTGATTTGAGTGTGTCTGTGATCAAGGGAAAAAAGATTTTTTTTTTCATCGTTTGGTCGTTAAGTTTGTCAACAACTGCTTGTTAGTGTAGCGTTCAGTTGCAAATGATTTTTAAATTCTCAGTTTAATCGAATTTTGTTATAACCGGACTGCTTTGGAGACAGTGATCATTTGGACACTGAAACGATTAGCTAGTCACGGTAAGAAAAAAAAAATGAGCGCGCTAAAAGATGTTTATTTGATCATTCCAAGAAGTTGAAAAGTGTTTTTGTAAAAGCACACGGTGCTTTGGATAAAAGTCAAGGCTAGTCAGCCGCTTTTTCGATAGAGTAAATTTGTTTTAATAATCATTTGCTCTTTTTGCAACACAATTGAAACGATGTTTTAAAAAAAAAAGCGATGTAATTGCATAACTAACCTTTCTAATTACGCTGCTCTTGTAGTGTGCAAAGTTTTTCATTTTTGAAAGGACGCTGGGTGATGTGGGAGGACAATCGGCACTCCCGGCTGAATTCATAGCGAAGCAAACAGGTAGAAAAGGCAATAATACGAGGGGAATAATTTGGAGGTGTTGGTTACCTTACATATTTTTCCAACGAACAGCTGAATTCTGGCTATACTGCTGAAAATTTTGTGAAATTGTCTACAACAAAAACAAACTTGAGTATCGATAAACACTCATCAGTAAAGTTAAACCTTTTCAAAAATAACTTTCGTACTTTGGCTATGTGTTATGACAAGCTGAAGTTTTCTAAAGAAATACAGTAGATAATGCGAAAAGCACCCGAGCGAGCATGTTTAGATGAATACTGGCCACACCGTAAAATCGATAAAATAATCTTTGAGAAACAAATTAAAAATCCGCTCTGGCAAAAACCTAGACACTTTGGCAAACACAGCATACACAGATTAACTCTTTCGCTAACCACAGTTGAGCTCTCGACCTGAGATATTCAGTGGTTTGTCTAAATTGCCACAAAATGTGCAAGAGGTTGATCATGACAACAAGACTCTCGTGCGCGGTTTGCGGGAGTTTACACGCCGAAGGAACATTAGGGATCTTAACTTGTTTAATGCTTGTTTGTTTGTTATTTACTTGATTAACTCATGATAAAATCAGACTACAGCACTTAAAATACCTTTGATAGATGAAAATTTTGCTCATCGTGGTTTTCATATGTTAAAAGGGATTTGCATGATGGAAAACCTCAATGCAGCCAAATGTTACCAAGCGTTGATTACCTGACTGCAAAAACGATAATTAAATTTTTGCGCAACAATTTAAAAACTCACAAAATGAAGACTGACTCTATCTTTACCCTTAGTTGAGCTCTCGACCTTAGATATTCAGCAGTTTACTTAGATAGCCACATTTTGTTAACCGGCCCATGACAATAATGTGCTTCCGAAAGCGATCTCTTTTCATGCCG
Organism: Pachyseris speciosa; assembly: GCA_016490735.1. NCBI lineage: Eukaryota > Metazoa > Cnidaria > Anthozoa > Scleractinia > Pachyseridae > Pachyseris > Pachyseris speciosa. The sequence continues at coordinate 33,929 of JAEMWC010000912.1, forward strand.
CGAGAGAAACGAGGACCTCAAAACAATTGTTATAATTGGAATAATTATTGGAATAATTATTGCTGAGTACTAGGATGCCTGCAGAGGTCTATCCTGATTTTTCAGATAAAAAAAAAATAAACGCCGCCATTTTTTCAAATTTCTGGCTCTTGCATTCGCTCGGAGTTCGCGAATGCTTTTTGCGTTTTTCCGCTCTGAAGGTCGATTTAGGGCATCCGTGTCATGGCCAATTGACAGGTGTCAAAATAAAGTTTCCGCTGACCAGTATCACTGACCATATCGCAGGCTCAAGTTAGAGCTCATCGAGGTCAGCTGTTGTTTTTTTGAAGTTGACCGATGACCAGGTTATGGTTTTCGATTGGATCGCAGGCTCAAGTTAGGTTAGGGATATACCTCACAAATTAATGTGATTTGGTAAGCTGAAGCCACTCTAAAGGCACTAAGGCCACATGGTAGCGGGCATTACCCCTTAAATCTACCAAAGCAAAGATTGAGCCCAAGCATTAGCAGCCATGGACAGCTGTTTCGGCCTTGTTAGGCCTCATCAGCATGGCATAGCTAATGCTCAGGCTCAAGTACCCACATATCCATAATACAAGCAGTGAAAACGTAAAGCTTGTGGGATGTGGCTGGAGTGACAAGAGTGACATTAATTTGTGAGGTATATCCTTGTCACTCCAGCCACATCCCACAAGCTTTACGTTTTCACTGCTTGTTTTATGGATATGTGGGTACTTGAGCCTGAGCATTAGCTATGCCATGCTGATGAGGCCTAACAAGGCCGAAACAGCTGTCCATGGCTGCTAATGCTTGGGCTCAATCTTTGCTTTGGTAGATTTAAGGGGTAATGCCCGCTACCATGTGGCCTTAGTGCCTTTAGAGTGGCTTCAGCTTACCAAATCACATTAATTTGTGAGGTATATCCTTGTCACTCCAGCCACATTCCACAAGCTTTACGTTTTCACTGCTCAAGTTAGGTTAACTTAACCAAAACGAGGCCTCATTTTTCGCGCGCTTTCTGCGGCTCGAGATTTCACATTCAGTCGGTTTCTTCATTTTGAGCAAAACAACTTCATCTCCTTCGAAGTTCTGTCTTTTAATTCGCGTAAAAGGCATAGAAATCAAGAACTCCTTAAAAGGAAGGTGAATTTTCAACTGATAAAATGGAAGAAAAGATTTTTCTCTGGAAATCCTTAAAATTTGGATCCACTTGTATGGCGCCCGGATTGTGTGGTTGAAAAACAAAATGATTTTAACGCTTCAAGGGCTAGTTCACTTTACCGCCGCATCTTGCAGCTCACCAAGAAATTTCACTTAGCAATTAATTCACTGGCATTAATGGGAGGAACGAGTAACTCAAACTTGGTGGAGGTAACTGAGATAAATTGAAGCTTAACATTTGGTTTAGTTGCTATTGCTTTTGTTCAGAAAGGAAACTTGTAAGCTTATTTTTGTCTCGAATGGATATTAATAACAATCTACTCGTTTTGGACACAAAGAAGTAGCTAGTCGAATTGTTTGTTTGTTGTTTTGCTCGCAAGCGAACGAGAGGTTAATTCCGGCTGTACATATTTTTCGACGGCTGCGTTTCTACAGTGTTAAGAACTGAAAGAAACGTTTGCCCTTATGTTATTAACTCGTAATCGCAATGAGTCCTCATAAAGTATCACTTCTGGTTTGCGCGACGAGAGCAGTTTCAGCAAATTTCTGAAAACACATGTGACATTAATCCTTAATTTTACTCACTCCCATGCGATTACATATCCAAACCATCACGATTTTCTTCCTTTTTCTCTTTTCTACGACATTTAAGCTTATGTCTAAGATTAACTTACTACGAAATATGTTTGTTAAGCCCCGGCTAAAAGATCAAATATATTCATCCAACACCGCGTTTGTCACACATAACGTTTGGTGGCTAAACGCATAATAATGTTTGACCAAACACCGAACCAAGTGAGTCCAAAAAATTATTTTTGCGTATTATCGCTGAAATTTTCGACGTTATGTGGTTCATTTGGTTGCTTTTCACCGTTTGTTCACGATTTGTTTGTTGGAGTGGCTAAACGATCAAAAATTTGTTCGTAATGCGAAATTTTGGATGAACGTGTTTGATCAAACATGGAAAGCCATTTAATGCACTATTGAGAGAGGTGGCTAAACCTTCAAACATGCTTGTCCAACGATTTTGGATGAAAATATTTGATCGTTCTTTGACTGCTTAACTTGGCGACTGTGTTATTTTCTTAAAATGTTTTGAGGTTCTTAAACCGCAGTCAGTTCCTGACATAAAATATTGGCGCAAGGAAAGCCATGCGGTGTTGCTCAATACGAGTAAATAATAATAATAATAATAATAATAATAATAATCGTGGAGCTCCGCTTTTAGGCTTGGTTAAATCTATATATTAGTTTGTATAGTATGCATCTTAAGAGTTTCTTTTATTGTTTCACCAGGTTCCTTATTTCGTGCACAGATGAGATGCCAAGAAGCACTGCAAGTTCTAACTCTCGAGGGGTGGAAACCTTCGATGACAACCCTGACGTTGGCGGACGATTCATTGAAGTCAGTTAACGACGATCTTAAAAGGAGCCGAGGTTACAGACTGGTTAAGAGCTTGTACTTGTTTGTCGAGGGCGAAATTTGCTACAGAAGTGGGAATATACCCAGAGCGCTCAAAAGCTTGTTCAGTGCTCTGGAAATTATGGACGAAGTCTTGAATAGTCACACCAGTACAACCAGATGCTTGAATGCGATTGGGAACTGCTATAGCAAGCTTGGAGATTCTGAGAAGGCCTTGCCTTTTTACACAAGGGCGTATGAAATGAGGAGGGAGCTCTCAGGCACGAAGAATCATTTGGACTTGCCGCTATTTAAAGGTCGAATTGGGACAATTTATGAATCTCGAAAACAATACGACAAGGCTATCAAATGCTATGAAGAGGCCTTAGAGCTTGCTAAAGACTTGAAGGGTTCAGGAATGGAACGCTTAGCATTTTTTCTCAGAAACATTGCTAATGCTTTTGCATGGCAAGAGGAGTTTGAGAAAGCTTACAAATCGGCAATCATTGCCTACGAGATTAGGAAAGACATCTTGGGCAACCATCGCGACACTGCAAGGAGTGCCTTTCAAGTGGGTTTAATTTGCGACGCTCTAGAAGAATTTGAAGAAGCTGAAGATTTTTACGCTGAATCTTGGGAGATTGAGAAAACCCTGGGAAATACAAATCACAGGATCGTGCGGGCCTATGAATGTTTGTATTACGCGTCAGACAAAATTCGAGTATCAATTGTGTTTTTGTTGAAAAGTTTCCGAGACGTAGGAATCTGCCTGACGCGTCAGACAAAATGCTAAAATAATATTGATGTCATTATAATAAAACTCACGCATCTTTTCATTGAAATCGAGCGTGCCTTATGAGAGTATAAAGCACGCAGATGACGCCATTTGTCTGCGCGTGCAGTTTCAAAATGATTACAAATCTGAGGGCTGAGTTGCTCGAAGCATCGTTAGCACTAACCATTGGTTAAGACGTATTAAAATCTATAGGTTGTCATGGTATTTAACCCGGGTTAGCGCTAGCCATGCTTCAAGCAACCGGGCACTGGCATTTTTCACAATTCAAAAAATATACTTCTCAATTAAAATAGTACAGTCATAAAATAGAACAGACGACACGAATTCTAAGTGCTGCTTGTTCCAACTCAACAGTTTTAACAGCCCGTTACAAAGAAGTTTTACAGCAGGACACGGTATTGACGCAACATGACTACGATCATTGACGCCACTCCGCTCTCGCAAGCTTAAAATAAAATAATAGTAATAATAACAATAATAACTGTCTAGCTAATCGTCCTCGCAAATACAGCAAGGACGCAGCTCAACAAGGTCGAACCGAAAGCATATAGAAGGCGCCTCTCGCAGCCGCTATACGGTCCATGTATGACCTTGGAGCACAGCCTACAGCCATCTCGAATAAGCTGTATGCTGGTTTTTGCTGAGGGAGGAAAACCGGAGTACCCGGAGAAAAACACAAACTCACCCCACTTATGGCGTCACCGGGAATCGAACCCGGGGTCACATTATTGGGAGGCAAGTGCTCTCACCACTACGCCATCCCTGCTCCCCACAACTTCAACTTTAGTTTATCTACAAAGGTGGGAAAACTATATTATATAACAAATTAAAAGCCTTGACAATGCTTTGTTCTGTTATAAGACACTCAAGGAAGTGACGAGAGCACTCAGTTCAGCACCCAGCGATGGTGATGTTTTGGTAACAGGCAGACTGGTTGTGTAAGCTTTTGTAGCCTGCGAGCAAGGTCTCATTTGGTGTCTCATGCGAGATTAATTCCGGGCGCGATTCTCGCTCCAATCGTCTCGCCGCTTGCTTCGCTCGCCACTCGCGCGACTCGCGCACGAAATTAATCTCGCGTGTGACCCCAATAGAGACCTTGCTTGCAGGCCATGGCGTTCAAGATTATGTTTCAAGTGTTGATCCGAGTGTTTTTGACACTGCGTCATTTTTGGGTGATGGGGACGAACATTGATATGAATTGTTATCGGTTCAAAAAATGTAAATTCATTGCAATCACAATTTTTCCTTACTGCTTATTATAAAGAAAAAAAATCAACATCGAACTCGTCTTTTTAAAGTAATATGAATTCCCTCACAAATAATACCAATGTGTCTTTTGACCTAACTTTTAAATATGTTTTGAAGTTAAAACTAGTGAACAGCGCACAGCAACGAATCTTGTCAGCTTTGTTTCTTATCTGACCGGTTTCGTCTTATCACACAGACTCCATCAGAGATATACAAATCGTTTACAGTTTGAATCACGTTCAAATTAGTGTGTGAAAAAGAAAACAAAAAAAGAAAACAAACAAAAACAACCAACAAAAAAACACACACACACTCACATACGCGCAGGATATAATGCAAATCCTGCGTTACAAGATGTGCAATGTTTAATTTTTAATTTTGGGGCTAACGAAAATTTAATTAAAACTTAAACATTGCACATTTGTAACGCGGGATTTACATTATAACCTGCGCGTATATTTGTCTGGACTGCTTGTAATCTTGTCAGGGGAAGGGTCCAGTCAGGATACATCTGTGCTGTGATAGGGTTTGTTACGAAATTCGCCGTTGTCTAAACTTTGGCCACACGCACATCTCATTGCGCTTTCTTCACAAAATGACCAGCTCCCAATTGGCTTGTTAGCTTTAAATAGCCATTTAGAAACATCTTTGTAAATAATAAAAACGTTTAAATAATGATTCAGGTTTGTTAAAAAACTATTTTTAAATGGAAACGTGTATTGATGAAGTCTGGCAGCAGATCTATGAATAACATTGAAAAAAAATTGGGCAATTTTTTTTTCAAGTTATCCCTTCGTTTGTTGAAAAATAAACTGAAAAATTAAAACACTGATGGCCTGTTAAAGAAGAACAGTTTAGGTAAAGATACTTTGCCAAATATTTGCTGCAGTCAGAATCAGGGGAGAAGGGTTTGAAGAAGTTTGAAGAGGCGCTCTCCTTCGACCAATTTTTCCAGGCTTCGATTCCCGGACTCGGCGTCATAAGTGGGCTGAGTTTGTTGGTTCTCTACTCTGCTCCGAGAGGTTTTTTCTCCGGGTACTCACATCAGTTCCCCTCTTTCCAAAAAACAACATTTGATTTCATTTGTAGAGTTGATTTGATTAAGTCTCTTCAACACAACATTTTGCTAATGATCAGTTCCTGGTGAATTATGAGTAGATCCAGTCCTTTGTGTGAGCAAACGGCCATTTTAGGACATAATTGAAATTATAATTTTGACCGTTTGCCCCCACAAAAGACTGGATCTACCCACAGTTCACCAGGAACTGATCATTAGCAAAAATGTTGTTTTAGCAGAGCATCTGTGCTCGGCTACAAGGATTTGAGACTTAAATACAAATGGTAATAAACGAGAGAACATATCAATTTAAATTACGAACGTAGCACTCCCTGTTCACTGATCAAAGTAGGGGTAATTCACTTGCTGGAGGTTCGGAACACGCTAATTTGACCTTGATCGACCTTCGGCTGCCTGGAATGGGATTACTGGAATATATTAGCAAGGACCATCGTTACAAAATAGAAGAGCCGGATCCTGTAGTATATTCCTCGCCGTGTAACCAGCCCTGCTTGCCTGGAATTGTGTGCGGTTTTCACCCTTCTCTGGAATGTTATTGTGCTGAGCTAGGCAACGTGTGGGGTAATACACGTTTGACTTTGATCGATCTTCGGCTGCATGGAATTGGGTGTAGTTTGCACCCTTCTCGGTTAGTTGGGGAGGGTTAGTCTCGGGTAGGGCGGAGGGGGTAGAGGGTAGGTTTAGTGACGAAGAGATGGAAAGACCCTTTTGAGGTGCGAAATTATCGGCTGGGACATATAACTCGAGTAACCGTATCCAATTACCATTAGCTTTCGCTCGCTCAGCTTAGGCTCCGTAAAAAGTTTTGAAACGCCTGAATACAGGCAATACACATACGCAAAAGGACACTGCTCCCTAAGATCGCGAGGATCTCATGACGACCTCGTTTAGGGTTAAAACGATCATTTTTTTAAAGCGTCATGGGATATATCTGCGTAGGCCCCTTGGTGACTTCCTTTTTGTTACTATTTGTTTGATTGTTTGTTCTTACAAAGCCCTTAGGGAGTACTCTGATAAAGTATTAGTAGTAGTACTATGACGCGAATACCCCTGGTCTTGAGAAGGTACCAAGGGCGGCCTTCTCGATAGTGCATCGAGAGTTCAGATGCGATTATGTGTTTGACTGTATAGAAAATTACACCTTTAATTTAACCCATCTCACTATACTATCATAGCGAATATTCCACCTATCCACGTTCTGATCAAAGCAATACACAAGAACGTTTGTTTCATAGACCTGGTTTAATGGCCCAGCTCCAACGAGTGTCTTCTGTAGCTCTGAATTGAAAATGAGTCAGAAGGTCGTCTAGGTTTCACTCTTCTGTTAGGACAACTCAGAAATTGTTTTTCGAGTTTGCATGTGACAGACAGTGTACAACAACTATATATTTCACAAAAATAGCGATCATTGTGTTTCTGGGTCATTTTCATCTTGTAATTATAATGTAATTTTGTATTACATAAGCAGGTAAAAACTAGCGAGAAAACCGGCGTTTCGGTGTCATCATGAAGCCATTGTCAAGGAAAATGGAAAAGAAACTGTTATGCGAGACTAATGGTTCACTAAATTAACATAGATAAAGATCGCAACGAGTAACAAAACTCATTACAAGAATACTTTAGTGAAACATTAGTCTCGCATAACAGTTTCTTTTCCAGTTTCGTTGACAATGGCGTCATGATGACACCGAAACGTCGGTTTTCCTCGTTATGCACATGTCATCGGCTTCCCCGTGGGGTCGACCCCCGGGCTACCAGGGAGATATGTGGGGGAATACAAGGAGATGGATGGTATTCTTTGCCCGAGGGTAGGGAAAACCTTGATATTGTTTTACGATCAAAGACTAGGGGGTGGGGGAATTCGCAAGTTTGAAAGGGATGTCACGGGGATTTTCAGCTGAGAGACACCTCACCCAGGGGACTTTGTCTTGAGATATTCCCCGACCCCCTGGGGAAATTCCTCAAGTTTGCTTGACTGGTTTGACAATCCCCCTGGTTAGCCCGGGGGTCGACCCCACGGGGAAGCCGATGACATGTGCATTATGTATCAGTCAATTCCGAAAGTGCCCATCCCCACCCGGGCATTTGACTTTTTTGAAAAACTTAGATCAAATGCCCCGCTGTACGTGTTTCCAGAGTTAACGGTCAAATGCCCCACTGTCAGGGCCTCATAAAAGGGCAAATCAAGTGTAAATCTATAGAAAATCACTCGTTGCATGAAGCATTTTAGCACGCTTACTGTTTTTACTTACTTAAAATCGCTTACTGTTTTCAAACCATATCTGAAAACTTGTATACCAAACCTCTTTCCTGATCTCTTTCGTCGGCACACAAACTTTGAATAAGGGCATATCAACTGTATATTTAGTAAACAACGCAAAACCTACGCGGAATCTTCAAGTGAGGGGAGTGAAGCGGCTCCCTTGGTGAATGAATGAATATTTGCGCGCGAAAGACCAGCGAGACCCTTTAGCTGGCGACCGCCGACCAATGTTTAGCCGAAAATCAAATTCCCCACCGTGCGGGACAAATTTCGGATCAAAACCCGGGGTATGCCCGGGGGAGGGGGATGGGCGCTTTTGGAATTGACTAATACATTAGTTTTTGCCTGCTTAAGCCTGGTTTTCACTAGCGACGCAAGCACAAGCGCAAGGAGCGCTTATTTCACCGCGAAAACCATCCTCGGAGACCCACGGGCAGATAGTCGGGACGGGACAAAGATTCGGGACAAGCGAAAGTTTACAAGACAGTCGGGAGAGCCCCTGAGAACATTTCTTTATCGGACTCGTTCCAGAAGCTATTGAAATCCAGCTTCGTGATTGGGCGGAAATTTTCTGGCAAGGAATTTTTTTCTGCCCAATCGGCGATCAGTTTATATGTCGCCCTCCCTTCGTGACTCCTTACACCAACAAGTAAGCGGTCAATCTGTTGTCGACCGTATTTTTAGTGGTTCCACTTTTATTCTAGGAGGAACATTTTGGTGGCAAGGGACCCACAAAACCCAGAAATCCACAAATTAAAATTGAACTCAAGCAACAATCACTTGTGAGGAACTAGAAAAATTAAGATGAAGACCGACCGCAAGCGTCGTAAACTTCACACGAAGAACAGCATGTAACTGATAAACTCGGTCTCTTTCTCTGGTTAGGATAATAGTTGTTTGGTTTGGGCTATTTTTCTCTGGTTTACGTACGGGCAGTGGGCCACTCCTGAAACTCTTCGGGGCGATGAAATTTCTGTTGCACGGGCCAGACAAGTTTTGCCGATCGCCCAAGAAGCACGCAGCTTACGAAATCGAACCTTGCAATCGACCGTCTCAGCTCAATTTCGAGAGAGACCACGAAAAGGTCTTAGGGAAAGTGCACAGTTCCACTGTGATCTCTTGCAATGTTTTGGTTTCATATTTTTGACTGGTATCTGTTGGCCAATATGCTTTTCTTCCCAAGGTGTGCCTAACAATATGCAGATTGCCTTGCAATTGTGATAATTGCTAATTGTGTTGTACTGTACATGCAAGATGCATGGTAATTTGGACAAGCTTTCCATGAACTCTTTTACCACAGGGGTGCTGAGCTCAGTTAAAAAGTTAATTTAAGTTTTAAAAACATGACTGTTTTAGTGTGGGCTTTTGCAAAACCTTGCTGGAAACACTTACATTATGTTGATTGTGCTGCAACTGTCAGGTTACCAAGTTTCAGATAAAGTTGTTTACAAGTTGATGCAGGATGTTTAGTGTCTTGTACGCACTCGTCTTTATAAACGCTCAAGTGTATTCATAATATAGCAATTATTAAATTCCATTTTTGCATGATACAGTTGTAGTTGCTGTGACTGCTAAGCCAATGGTACACCAGGAAAGGACTTGATTTCTCCTGTTAGACCACACCAATTTTGGAATGGGTTCTTCCTGTCACCGCCCTTTTGCTTGACAATTTTTAAAACATGAAAGAATGCCTTCAGTTAATTGAAGGGCTGAGAGCATAAACTGCCTATGTGTAATTTTAGGTCTTTTTTCGATTTTGCTCGGAAATGAAACAAAAATCAGTGAATAAAAATACCGGAAAATGTTTTTGAATCGAATTGCTTGCAAGTCACATGCAAAAATTTGTTTCATTTCCGAGGAAAATCGAAAAACGACCTAAAATTACACATAGGCAGTTTATGCTCTCAGCCCTTCAATTAAGGAACCATGTTTACATAGTGTAAATGTGTTTGTGCCGAAAGACCCTCGATAACCACCTATTGACAAATCATTCTCAACTATACAGTTCACTGAGTCAAACAGTTAGCCTGATACAATGGTATGGCTAAGTATAGTTAAATTATTTTAAGGTAGGTTTCAAATTAAAGAACACTACACACAAACCATACCCATAACCTGAATACAATTACAAAATATGTTAACGTGGTCACTCAAAGGAGAAAATTTAGTAGCTTCTTAATAGTGAGATGTAACTTTAAATTCAAGTTTCCATTTGTAATCTGTTTGGATATTGTAGTGATTTTTTTGTCACAAGCCTTATGGCCTCAGAGTTGTTATTAGGTTTTAGAGTAGCTGACTGGAATCTAACAGAAGGTGGCTTTTTTATGAGAATTTAAACAGCCTTCAAAAAACGTTAAAAACTTTTCATTGAAAAGCAGGTGGCTCAAAAATTAAAGAAGCCACTTTTTAGCCAGCTGCCAGCACTTCAGGAGAAGACTACCTTGTATTAAATGAAATTTCCAATGAGTATACCCAAGATGAAGTTACACCCTCAGTTTCAGAGGGGAGTACAAAAAAATTTAAACTTATTCTTAAAATTTAATTGTCCATCTGTTATCTGTTGGTCTTTCACCTTGCTTTTCTACAGCGGCCCAAAAGGGTCAATCACAAATGAATTTACCAAAACAAAAATCAGTTTCCCATAACACGAAACAGTTTCTCAAAACACAAACAGTTTCCCGAAACACAAGTCAGTTTATCATCATTCACTGAAATACCTGTAATAGCCTAATCATAGTACATGCACTGCACAATATGTTCAGAAATTAGCCCAGTATGGTCCGCTGGCTTGGATCGCAGCTTTCTCCAAAACTGAACCCAATTTACAGTTGTTAACAGTGCCCAGTCCACGGCACTACCTTGGTTACTTCTGGTGTCCCGCAGGGTTCCGTCCTGGGGCCAACCATCTTCTTACTATTCATTAACAATATTTCAAATGTAACAAGTTCACAGCTACGCCTCTTTGCCGACGATACTGTCCTCTACAAAGCTATTAATTCTAAAGATGATCAACACGTGCTTCAGGAAGACCTATCCAACTTGTCTAAATGGGCTTCAGATTGGCAGATGGTCTTCAATGTAGCAAAGTGCCATCTACTCCGTATCACAAATAAGCCTAACCCCTCTGACTTCATGTATTCCATGAATTCGGAGGTTTTATCTAAAGTCTCCGAGTGTGACTATCTGGGTGTTAGATGTACTGAAGCCCTCCGTTGGGGTTCTCATTGCTCAAAGATAGCTGCTAAGGCAAATAAGTCCCTTGGCCTCATTCGAAGACTACTGAAGCCATGCAGACCAGATGTCAAGGAGAGGGCTTACACATCCCTAGTTAGACCAACCCTTGAATGTGTCTTCCTCATGGAACCCACACACTGACTGTGATGTTAACCATCTTGAACAAGTCCAGAAGAACGTGGCCCGCTTTGTCTGTAACAATTGAAGGGCTGAGGGCATACCCAACCCAAATGACTTTTAGGGCTTTTTTTCTCTTTTTAGTCCAAATGTTTGCATGTGGCCTTTGATTTAATAGAACAAAATTGCCCCATAATTTTTTTTTTCAACATTTTCCATTGTTTTTCAAGAAAAAGCAGATTCATAAAAAGGCCCTAAAAGTCATTTGGGTCAGTTATGCCCGCAGCCCTTCAATTATAAAACCTCTACAAGTACTTCCAAGCTAGTTAAGGCCTTAGGCTGGGACACCCTTGAACAGAGGCGTCTTCTTAACCAATCAGTGCTTTTTCTTAAGTTTCACAATAACCTAGTAAATTGCAATATTCCCAAATCAGCAAGCTCTTACCCCAAACTTAGAGCTACTCGACATCACCAGCTCTGTTACCAACAGTTACATGCTAATGTTTTATCATTTAACTACTCTTTTTTCCCAAGAACCATTCGTCTTTGGAATCTGCTCCCTTATGAAGTCGTGTCAAGCGACACATTAAGTTGCTTTAAGCAGTCTGCTTTGCCTGGCATTATATCACTAAAGGTGCCCCATCACCTCCGCAGGCTCTAAACTGTTGACCAGTCCCTCCCAGTATTAGAGGAATCTCTAGCTCATGGGAGTACTAATTCTAAGTTCTAAGTTCCAAATACCATATCACACTGCCTACTTCTTAGGAGCTATGAAAGCCCTGTGGTGCTACAAAATGTTTTAAATGCAGATACATATCCAAGAAATTAGAGATACGTAGGTGAATTACTTAAAGTGCAAGATCATAGAATTTGTTGGAAGGTTTCTAGTATCGTGAACCACCCTCTTAGAGATACAAATTAAGGAGTAAATCTCCCGTAATGCCCGCCATACACACAGACTTTTTTAACCCTTTCACCACCAAGGGGGACTTTATAGATTTTACTCTGTCTAATGCCAGGCGATATTTACTCGTCAAAGGGGAGGCCTTAGGTGGTGAAAGGGTTAAAAACTATCTCCTTAACCCTTTCACCACCGAGGGGTACTTTATAGATTTTACTCTAATAGCTGCGGTTACACTAGCCATTTTGCCCTTGGGTAAATGGCTTTTTCCCACGGGGAAGCAATTTGTTGTGTGTAACCGATCTGCCCAAAGTGTGACTGCCTCCGGGAAATTTCCATGGATACGTCAAAAAGAACAAAAGAATTGCCCATGACAGTTCCAGATGTAAGTCTTACGGTTAAGAGGACCCCAAAGCGGCTCAACCAATCACAAGATTGCCAAACGCAAGGAAACCACGCCAGTGCTGTGATGATATGTGCAAACAACATGGCTGGATTTCGCACAATAATTTATTTTTTTATCGTGTGCAAGAAACGCCAAATGCAAATCAGTATCAGCAGTTTCCCTGTTTTCCTGCAGGAGGCCATTTGCAGTTTGTGTCGTCTGGCCGTACTTGTAGCCAAGCCGAAAGCACCAGCAGTAGCGGGTCTTTACCAAGTGAATCAACTGAAGCGAAAAGCCAGCTAAAGCAAGCGCTGTAGCTGGTCAAAGCATCACAGATGAATTTATTCATTAGTGCAGGAAAGCCAGAATCGATACATCGAAAACTTTAGTACAGATTAAGAAAAAACGGAGAGGTATATTCGATAAATATAAATAAAAGTGTCAGAGGCAACAACAATTGGACCGGACGAGACCGCAAATCCTGCGAATTTTACGATGACATCGCTGAATTCATGGTCAGCTCAGACAAAGCCAACCCTAAATTTGTGGAGGAAACCAACGTGGCTTAACAAAAGAGAAAAGGCGATGAAGAAGTGGGTGGCGAGAAAGGCGATTGTGTAGCAACAACTGCTGATCCTATTAGCGATACGGAACCAGGAGAAGACGACAACACTAAAATCAAACAACCAAATCAAAAGAAAAATCAATCAGGTCTTCAACGAAAAAAGCGAAACGATGTCGAGTGTCGAAGAGCCGTGACAATTACCGAAATCAAGCAAAAGTAAAATTCATAGTTCAGATCTTCCATGTTTACAAGGAAGTTTCCCGTCAAAACAGATCAACGTTTATCTTGCCCTTGGGTAATTTACAAGCGTGTAACCGCAAACGGCGAGTCGATCATAACCCAAGGTAAACCCAACCCAAGCCATAACCCCAAGGCTCCCCATGGGTAAGAGGTCTAGTGTAACCGCACCTAATGTCAGACGATTTTACTGGTCAAAGGGGAGGCCTTTGGTGGTGAAAGGGTTAAGAATTACATTCTTTAATACAATTGTCTTAAAGTATAATGTAGCTTTGTAAATAGTGTACTTTCTGTATTTGATCTTTGTATTTGTTTCTATGTATATACTAATCTTATTTAGAGACATACCTTAGCCCATTAACATTGTTATATTGAAATGTAACATAAGATATGTAATTTTATCTTTTGAACAATAACATCTGCCACAAATCTGCTAAGGTCTCAAAAATTATGCTAACTCTACCAATAGTAAGGAAAACATTAAGTGTCTACATGTATATGCTTATAAGAGTGATGATTTATGTAAAAATCTGTTTTCATCATAACATAATACATGCCCTTTTCCATTCCTTTCCCTCCAAAACACTGGAGTAGTTCCTATTCGAGTCTTACTCTATAGCCAAGGTAATCACTTATTTCAAAGGAATAATATGAACTCACATCAACGTCAAAATGGCATCTGCATGCAAGAGAATGTCAGAGTATTGGGAAACTGATTTTAATTTGATAAATTGGTTTGTGATTTCGGCCTCCGTACTTTTCCACACAAAAGCAGCCTTCAAGCCCAGTGACTTAAAACCACTTAACCTGGTCTTTCATGATTGTCATAATATAAGTGGATGGAGAGACAACCACGACTACGGGTAAAGTAATTTAAACTGGATTTTCTCAGGCCATTTCAAGGTCTTTCTCGAAATTGAGCTGGGCTGAGCTGAGACGCGACTTCGAGTCGATTGTAAGCAGTGGACGGTTCGATTTCGTGAGCAAAACAAAATTCAACGGCTGCGTTTCACTCGCCCGATCAGTTAACTTACCTGGCCTGTGCAACAGAAATTCCATCGCCCCGAAAATTTTCAGGAGCGGCCCACTGCCTGTGAGTACACCAGAGAAAAACAATAGCTCATACCAAACAACAACAATAATTGTGGCCGAGTTATCAACAATTCTTCGCGTGAAGTTTACGATACCTGCGATCGGTCTTTATCTTGATTTTTCTAGTTCCTGCTAGTTGCTTGAGTAGAAGTTGAATTTGTCGATATCTGAGTTTTGTGGGCCCCTTTCCACCATAACTTTCCTCGAAAATGTGGCTGACATGTTGGACCCTCGGTATAAGAAGTCACGAAAGGTGTTCCCAAGTTGGATTTACCCTTTATATGTCGCCTGTCAACAGGGCAGCGCTCTTTTGCTTTCAGAGAAGCCAAACTCTGGAACACTTTGAATGATAATATTTAACAAATAAAAAAGCCTTAACCGTGCTTTGTTCTGTTATAAGGCACGCAAGGAAGTGACGAGAGCACTCAAGAAGTAGTTAAAAGCACTCGCCTACGGCTCGTGCTTCTTTCTACTTCTTTCGTGCTCTCGTCACTTCCTTGCGTGCCTTATAACAGAACAAAGTACGGTTAAGGCTTTTTTATTTGTTTTATAATAAAGAATTTCTTAATTTCCTCACGCATTCGGCTACAATTTTCGGAAAACTTTATTTTCCAAATCCTACGAGTGGCGTCAGCCTTACATTTGTACTCTCATAAGGCACGCTAGAACAGACCAATCACAATCCTAGTTAGAATGGCTCAATACATTTCATTGGTTAAACACGACCAAAGCTGTCAAAATGTCAAACCATCAAGGTTCAGAAACCATCAAAGTGCAAGTTGTTTTTTAGTCTAAAATCGCGATCAAAAAGCAAATTGTTCGGTGAAATTCGGCGGAATTTTGGCTCATGCATTCGCTAAAAAGGCGTAATGATCAAGAGCTAGTTTTAAAAGATACTCAGGAAGGTGAATTTTCGAGTTTGAAATGAAAGTGTAAAAGATTTTACTCGTGAAAAGCTTAAACTTGGATCGGCTTGTATGGCGCCCGGCGTAGAGGGATTGTGTGGTTGAAATTCCACGGCATCATGCATGTTACGAGTTCGAATGTTTTAAAGTGGTAGGTATAGTTTGTAGACTAATCAGCACGCAGGGATGACGGAACGCAACAAGGGAATTTAATTCACACGAATGCAGTAACTCCACACAGGACTTCAAAACAAGCACACGCTAGGCTTGCAGTACACTTGACCTCCGTCACTCTCGTATAAACACAGCCTCTGCTAAATATCCACGTAAACTGTAACCTCTCTGTTACACTTCACCAAACACGACCTTCTGTCGATGCTTACAAAGCTTCCAAGCTTTACACGCGACCTTCGTCACACTTCAGTAAACACTACTGAGTCACGAGATTATTCTCTCAACACTCCTCAGAAATAACGAAAAAAAACCTCCTAAACATTACGCCGATTCGCTTATATACTTTACAGCAAAAAGTTCTAGAACTCTCCGGCTGTACCAAAAAAAGTAACATTACAATATAAATTATTTATAGCAACATACGCAAAAGGCTAAAAATAGAATTACCAAATCAAGATGATACAGCACTAATTAAATATGCTAGAAGATTCGAGACATTCGCGAATCTTCGAAG
>JAEMWC010000912.1:55000-197500 GCA_016490735.1 Pachyseris speciosa
ACGACCTTCTGTCGATGCTTACAAAGCTTCCAAGCTTTACACGCGACCTTCGTCACACTTCAGTAAACACTACTGAGTCACGAGATTATTCTCTCAACACTCCTCAGAAATAACGAAAAAAAAACCTCCTAAACATTACGCCGATTCGCTTATATACTTTACAGCAAAAAGTTCTAGAACTCTCCGGCTGTACCAAAAAAAGTAACATTACAATATAAATTATTTATAGCAACATACGCAAAAGGCTAAAAATAGAATTACCAAATCAAGATGATACAGCACTAATTAAATATGCTAGAAGATTCGAGACATTCGCGAATCTTCGAAGTCACGCAAGTCACGCCACAAGTTTTCGTAACAATGCAGCTCACCAAAAAAGGGTCACAGAACAGTTTACCATTAACTGGAGGAACGAGTAGCTCAAACTTGGAGGACGAAGTTCTTTCTTTGGACAATCCGTTTGCAATGTTTACCAATGCGTGTTTTTAGGTGGATGTGTTTTTTCAAGTGATGGAAACCTCTACAACGACAGGTGAATTAAATAAATTTCATCTTTGAACATTTGGTTTAATTGTTGCTACTTTTGTTCAGGACTAAAACTCGTATTTATCTCTCGACTGGATGTAAATAGTAATCATCTACACTCGTTTTGGACGCAAATTAAGAAATTAGCTTAAGCTTAGTTGAACTGTTTTTTTCGATTTCGTTTGCTTTGCGAGCGAACGAGTGATTTTACTCCACTTGGCTGACTGTTTTTCGACGTGCCTTAGCAATGTTAAGAAAATTTTGCCCTTATTTTATTAATACGTAATTGGAATGAGTCCTCGTAAACCACTTGTGTTTTCAGAAGTTGCTGAAATTGCCCTCGTCGCTGCATGACTCGGACAATTTCAGCAACTTCTGAAAACACGCTTGACAGTAATCCTTAACTTTTAATGCTGTTATTTGTGGTGTTACTCGCAGAAGCATCTTCCAAATCCATTGAGGCTAACCGCTCGTTTTCATACACATTTTCTAGGTCGTACAAGACGTCTGAATCAAAATAAAAACCGAGGGAAAAATTGGGTCTATGGCGTGACACCGTACTGCCCGTGCATCTGTACTCTCATACGGCACGCTGTTTTAACCAATCGGAGCGCGCGTTATATCGAAACTTTATTATAACAAGTCCTTAAAATGCCCCAAGAATTTTAGACGTCATTTTGCAAATGTTTAATTAGGTTGATATTCTTGATATATTTTTTGTAATTATAATCTTATTGTACTTATATCCTTAATTAACTTAAATTTTAAATTTGTAACTTTTAATTATATTGAGCTGAAAAACCCACTTAGGGAGCATCAATAAAGTATGTATATATGGGTTATTGGCCAAGCGTGAGGTTAAGATGGCGGGATATTGGCCAAGTTCTTTTTTTGCGTGTTTATGGACCAAGACGAAGTCGAGGTCCATAAACGCGCAAAAAAAGAACGAGGCCAATATCTCGCCATCTTGACCGAACAAGCTTGGTCAATAAAGGATTTATTATATGAATCAAAGCACGCTATCAAGAGACAGTAAAACGCGGGACGAACGGGCTATCCCGAGAGGTCAAGATGGCTCCATCTTGACCTCGCGGGTAGCCAATCAGAGCAGGAGAATTGATTGATCTTGACCGCTACAAGAGCGAGTCATATAATAAGTATGTATATAAGCTGATCGTTGATTGGGCAGAAAGAAATTCCTTGCCAGAAGATTTCCGCCCAATCAGGAAGCTGTATTTCAATGGCTTCTTGAGCTACTCCGATAAAGAAATGTTCCCAGGGGCTCTCCTGTCCGTCTTGTAAACTTTCGCTCGTCCTGAATCTTCGTCCCAACCCGACTCTCCGCCCCTGGGTCTCCGAGGATTCGTGTAAACGGGCTTAACGCAAGCATAAGCATAAGCGCAAGCACAAGCGCAAGGATCAAAATTTTTGCCTTTTCCTTGTGCTTGCGCTTATGCTTGCGTAGTGTCGTTTTCACTTGGCATAAGCTTCTTAAGCTTGCGCTTATGTTTGCGTCGCTAGTGAAAACCAGGCTTTATGTATAACTAAATCTTTATTGATAAGAATTTTGTATTAGCCCAGAATAAAGTATTCTTGGTTTTCAGTCACGCAAGGAAAAAAATAAAATCATCAGCCATTCGATAGATAAAGTCAAGAAATCGAGATATTGTAGATATTGCCGAATAGTTATTCGGCAAAATCTACCTCTCAAAATTATAGAGTTTAGTATGGAAACGCCATGTTAGTGTCCCTCTGAGAGGCACAAATATGGCGGCCGGAAACGAGTGAAAACATTTGGAATTTACTTTTGCTTTCTCAAAGGCTTTCTTCTCTGTTTTGAGCTTGCAAACGTTCACATAGACGCTTCTCTTGTCATGTTGGCTTTTCAGACCTAAAAAATACGCGGGGAATCGATGTTTTCATGTACGTGACATGCTTGTGAGCAGACATGTTTATGTCACACACTGTAATAAAATCTAAAATTCAAATTGCTCTATTTTCAAAACAAAGCAAGCTACCGAGCTGAAAACATGCAAGCAGATACATTCTAAAACGTCTTTTACGTGATGAAGCTAAAATTGCAAAAGTCTGTTTAATGAGTTGAATTTTAATTTTTTATGACGTCATGTGAAAACCAAGAATTATACACAGGAGTCAGTTTTGTTGCTAGGTGTAACTGTGGCTAAAATTAGCCTTAATTAATTTGGCAGACAATATGCGTGACATTGCAAACTGCAACGTCAAGTAAATGTTGCAGCCCTATAGTTGGCGTGTTGCAGCCTTAGGTGGCGTAACGACCTATAACTTCCGCTTTGAGGGGCATTCAATTCAGTGACATATCTTCTCAAGCTTGCGGTGAGGTCTATTAGGACAGAAATGGATTTTAAAATAATCTTGACATCGTCTATTGTCATTTCACTTCACACAGAAGTTTTTAAGAAGCCATCGAATCACAGATGCGCTTTTATCCGTTCCAAGAAAACCACGTTTTAATTAAATGAATTCCGAGAATCGGGACGCTTATTAAAATTTATGAATGTTCTTTATTATGTTTGTTCATTTATTACAGTTAATCAAACGGGCAGAATTGAATGTGGTCCACGACTCATGTGCGATTCTGCGCTTAATTCTGTCGAACTTTCTCTATATGGAAACTAAGGATCTATTCCAATTATTGGAGCGTTTTATCCGAGGAAAGTGAATGTTGATAATATATAAATATAAAATATAAAATAAATAATAAATGTTGATTTGTTCAGCTACAGCTTCGGTATAATGCATGCATTTTCAAGGCTCCAAGTCACAACATCACATGTCCGACCAAGTGAAGCCCTAAGATGGCGTCGCCCAGATCTTTTAAACCCGAGTCGCAGATTGTTGCACCAAAGGCGTCGAATAAAGAAGGAATCGAGCAAAGAATTGGAAATTGGAAGCTCAGTCGTCTAAAGGTAAGGCTTATACTATCGGCGGCTTCAAAATTTTGTTCGCTTTACCAAGAAGTATTTACAACAGTTGGGAATCAGAAGAGAGAGCCCCGGGGAAAGAGCGCCGTTTAGACATCCTTTCCATTAATCAACGCTATAAAATTTTCGGATTTGCAGTTAAATTTAACATCGCAAACATTGCATCGGGAAACGGAGAACAAAGTAGACCTGACCCGTTCATATTCTCAAGACGATCGTGTTTCATAGTGAAAACGGACTAAAATTTTGACGCGGAGACCAGACTGTCCCTTTAGGGCGAGAAATCTTCACTGTAGCGGTTCCCAGAGGGTGAATTAACGGAGAAATGCTGAAAAACAGAGATCATTTACCACTCAGTTTGCAAGGGATTGAACGTTCTCGATCTCAGTAGTCAAACAATACGTTTACCGACAAGGTCGACTGGTTTGATCCATACATTTGTGGCAAATTAAGCTTCGTCATTATACGTCGATGCCCCCCGCCCTGAAGAGACAGACCATTAGAAAAAACCGGAGGGGGGTGACAATTCCCCAAAAAAGTCCTGCAAAGAAACTTGTCTAAAAATCCTGCAAGCAGTGGTACCTAAAAAAAATTATCCTGCAGATAAGTGGGCTTAAAAAACAAACATTTCTGCAAGGAAAATTTTTCACCCGTCCCCGTGACCAACTACGGCTTTTTCTAACTGTCAGCCCCTTAAATACTGTGTGCATGTCTCCATGGACATAGCAAAGCGGACTAAACAGCAAGATGCGATATGCGCCGTAAGTGACGTACGTGAGTTCTTCGAAGAGTCTTAGCAAAACTTCCGCATCCAAATTCTGAGGAAAGACAAAGAGGCAGGCAGCGTGAAGAACGTCTGTGATCACACGCGACAACCGTATGTCAAGCTTGGTTGCGAGGCCCTGTCGCACGGCTTCCTTGGAACGACAGTGCCATACCTTGGTGTGAGTATGCGCTAGCAACCTCGCACCTAGGCTCTCTCTCTTTTCCCCCCTTGTTATCGAGAGAGAGACCCTAGTTGGACCTGATTAGGTGACCAACCAAATTCTGGGTGGGAAAAAAATCTGATGGCAGAGAAGGGTGACAAAGTTTGCGTTGACCAAACGGCTTTAATGTCCCACCCTCCCACCGGTATTATTATTTTTACTGGTTACGTGATCAGGTCCAACTAGGGTCTCTCTCCCCGTGCTCTCGACGACAAGGGAGGAGAAGAGAGAGAGAGAGCCTGGGTTCGAGTTTGGTGCTCTATCCATTATTGTTGGCTATCCTGTTCAAACGCTTCTAACATTATTGGGTTCCTGTTCAAACGCACTTACCATTGTTTCACCACACTACAACGATTACAAGACAAAAGGAAATCTGGGGATTCGTCGGCTCCAAAGTTTGAAGCCTCAGAATTGAAGCCACAAGCTTTGGGATAAAGTTTGTTAGTCCTTGATTTGATTTGTCATGGCCGTTCAGGGGTCAGTAATTTTATTTTCTAAACATTTTTCTACAGGACACGAGGCCCAGAAAGGAATTCAAAGGAAGGGAAAGTGATCTACAGGATATCACGAGGAAGCTAAGTGGAACCAAGCCCATTCTTAATTTATATGGATCAGGTGGGGTTGGGAAAACTACTCTTGGTAAAGAAATTTGTCTCAAGTGGCCAGGAATGCATATCCCTGTCGACTTAAGAGGAGTAACCGAAATGAAAGACGTTTACTTTCACGTTATGCGCGCCTTGGATACCAACAGAACGGTCATGGCATATGACGAAAATCCAGTCATTGAAAAGCTCCGCAAATTGCTGAAAGGGGGACAAGGTGATGTCCTCTTGCTCCTCGACAACGTGGACCATTTCTCTGGTACAGCTGATGCCGCCTCTACGAGCGCATTCACCGACTTTCTTCAAAGGCTTCTGGACTACTGCGACAATGAGCAGGAGAAGAAAGGAAAAGAGGAAAACCAGTTAAAGGTTGTGTTGGTATCAAGGGAACGTTTTCATATAGAGGGTAAGCGAAAGAAGAGGAAAGAAAAGAAGCGTTCCCTTGAAGAGGCCGTAGATTACAAAGAGCTCAAAGTTTTGGATGCTGGGGTTTCCGCAGAGATTTTTAAAAGTGCTTGTGGAAATACCACAGTGGAAGACGTCGAAATGGCGACACTGGTGGAACTTTGCAATGGAAACCCTCTGTTTCTGAATCTCACGGCCGCTGCATTGAGACGACAGATAGCCGATGCTAAAACGCTTCTAGAAATGGTTGAACAAGAAGAAGCTGAACACAATGCAGTCTCAACCGCGGAGGACGACAAGAAGGAAACAGTAGCATGGGACTATCGCCGTGAAGGGATTGGTGAGGGGCAACTGTCGTTCTTGAGAAGGTCGTTCTTTGTACTTCCCAATGACACTCTCAAGCATTCTGTCATTGCATTGTCGTTATTTTGCGGGCCATTTACTTTGGAGGCAGCTGCTTCTGTGCTTGGCGAGCAAACGTCCGAGGCAGCCAAACTTCTGGACGATTTGAGAAATAGCGAGTTGCTCTCAGCTGAGGAAGACGAAACTGGGCTGGTGTACGATATTCATGCAGTGAAGCGAAGCTATCTGAAGAGTCTTGGAGACGGCCCTGTTTATGGACAGGTATTGATGAAAGCGAAACGTCGATTTGCTGACCTTTACCTCAGAAAGATAAACGAAATGGTTGCAAAGTTAGACGACGACTGCATCTCTGTTTTCAATCAGTTTGATGTCGACATAGCTAACTTGGAACTAGCTTTGGAAATTTCTATTCAGACGGAATACCTCCACGTTATTCCTAATGAATATCACGAAGGTATGAAGATATACTACCTGTTCGAAGCCATGCTTAATGAGAGACAAAGAAGGAGGATTTTCCAGTCATGGGCAGA
The DNA here is from genome assembly GCA_016490735.1 of Pachyseris speciosa. Classification (NCBI taxonomy): domain Eukaryota; kingdom Metazoa; phylum Cnidaria; class Anthozoa; order Scleractinia; family Pachyseridae; genus Pachyseris; species Pachyseris speciosa. The sequence goes on from JAEMWC010000912.1 coordinate 61,375, forward strand.
GGCAACAGCGGAAGACGGAAAGGAGGGTAAGATGAAGAGGTCCCCTACAGACAATGAAAAGTGAAGTGAAGTGAAGTAACGTGGCGTGACGTGACGTGACGTGACGAGACGAGACGAGACGAGACGAGACGAGACGAGACGAGACGAGACGAGAAATGAAGTGAAGTGAAAACTTTAGTAAAGAGTCGAAGTTTCCAGCCTAGATAGACTAATTGCGGACACTAGTTAAAGAGCCAGACTAGTTGATATGACGTACTTATTTGACTTAGCGGTTGTCAACAAAATGGCGGCCACTTCTTCGCGTTTTCCAAGTGTCTGCGAGTAATAGATTTATGCCAAAACAATTACATTATTCGCTCTCGATTTCTATGCGTGATAGCTTATTGCGGCCGTGTCCACGTCGGCTATCACGCATTAGTATAAATCTACTAGCGTTCTATCACGAATGCCGTTCTCTGATTGGCTACGCTACTCGCTATCTATTTTGTGATAGATAGTGAGTAGTGGTAGAAATCTCGAGCTCATAATCTAATTGTTAAATAGAAATCTCATGCTCATAACCTAATTGTTAAGTAGAAAGCTATATCATCATGCAAAATCGGCATAAGCTTCTACTTTGTCCACGTCGAAAAGGACAAATCGAGCTGAGTATTTAGGGATCTCAAAGACGGGCGTTAGACATCGAAGACCGAAGCATGCGCTTAATAACCTTTAATAACCTTTTCTTACCCTCGGCAGTATTTATAGCACAAAGGCTTGTGGGGCCGAGCAAATACAGAAACAAATAATTCAAATAAACATAATATGATAAGAATCCCAACTGGCCGGAGGCAAACCAGTCAGCTATTTACAAGGATGAGCGAGGAGTTGAACCAGGTACAACCCAGAACAACAGCAGCTAGCAGCCGGAGCGGGATTTGAACCCGGGGTGACCGCATTGAAATCCAGCGCCCCAAACCCCTCGACCTTCCTACCTCCTCCTCCTCTTATAACTTTGGCCAACTACATCCAATATTAGTGGGTGCGATGTGTTGAGTGCCTTTGAACAGTCCGCATTGGCTGTTGTTGGCACTTGAGCCAACTAATAACATCTGCCAACATGTTTTTCGAACCCACCCAACAAATTGGGCCAACATTGGTGGAAGCGTTTGCATGGCCCTTTAGTGTTCTATGTCGTCAGTTGATAGTTTCCTTTGCAAGCATCTCGGCTTATAACTTTCTTTTATTCGGTTTCACTAGGTTCCTTATTTCGTGCGCAAATGCGATGCCAAGTAGCTCTGCAAGTTCTAACTCTCGAGGGGTGGAAACCTTCGATGAAAACCCTGACGTTGGCAGACGATTCACTGAAGTCAGTTAACGACGATCTTAAAAGCAGCCGAGGTTACAGACTGGTAAGGAGCTTGTACTTGTTTGTCGAGGGCGAGATCTGCTACACAAGTGGAAATATACCCAGAGCGCTCAAAAGCTTGTTCAGTGCTCTGAAAATTATGGAGGAAGTCTTGAATAGCCACACCAGTACAACCAGATGTTTAAATGCGATTGGGAACTGCTATAGCAAGCTTGGAGATTCTGAGAAGGCCTTGCCTTTTTACACAAGGGCGTATGAAATGAGGAGGGAGCTCTCAGGCACGAAGAATCATTTGGATTTGCCGCTTTTTAAAGGTCAAATTGGGACAGTTTATGAATCTCGAAAACAATACGACAAGGCCATCGAATGCTACGAAGAAGCCTTGGAGCTAGCAAAAGAATTGAATATTTCAGCAGTAGTACGCGTGGCATTTTTTCTCAGAAACATTGCTAATGCTTATGCATGGCAAAAGGAGTTCAAGAAAGCTTACAAATCGGCAATCGTTGCCTACGAGATTAGGAAAGACATCTTGGGCAACCATCGCGACACTGCAAGGAGTGCCTTCCAAGTAGGGTCAATTTGCGAGGCACTGGAAGAATTTGAAGAAGCTGAAGATTTTTACGCTGAAGCTTGGGAGATTGAGAAAACCCTGGGAAATACAAATCACAGTGAAGTACGAGAGAGGATCGTGCGGAGCTATGAAAGCCACCTGAGAGGACGCAGACGGAAAGAGTTCCAGAGAGAAGCCTTGGAATTTTATCAGCACTTGTGGGAAGACCAAACAGAATTCTCGTACGCCAACAAAGTTGTCATCGACGAGATAAACGCAAGGCTTAGGGACTTAGGAACCAGAGAAATGATAAAGAAGTATAAATTCGAATCCTTGAGGTTCTACGAAGAGGCCTGGAATTCTCCAGACCTTAAAGAGCTGCCAAGTCGCGAAAGGGAAGACATTCTACAAACGATCTTGGAACTATGCAAGGAAACCCGGCAGACTGAGCTCCACAAGAAATACCAAAGCGAAGCACTTGCGTTTTACGAACAGCTATTGGAAGAGCAGACAACCATGGCAAAAAGGGACAGGGAAGACATCCTGTACAGGCTTCAAGACCTGGCCAAGTCTTTGGGTGACGAAGAAAGAGAAGATGCCTATGGGAAGTTGTACGAGGTGAGAATTTGTTCGTCATTGAAAGGATGAGGCAGAGTTAATTTTTGTTTTCGTGCGTGTGAAAAAGAAGTGGCGTAACGTAAAAACAAATGGACATAACGAAAAAACCCGAATCTCTAGCTTGGGCTGATTTTCTTACAACAAATATTCGTGTTCTTAGTTCTGTTTAAATGAAGGCATCGGTCCTTGTTATGCTTTCGCTACCTCTAATCCTGATTGGCTATAAACTATTGCGTTGTGACTAATCACTCATAGGAAACATTTCTTGCTGGTACGTTTTTTGTTGGTGTCATGTCCCGGTCGCATGAAGTGAACAATATCATATTTTCATCTTTGCATTTTCAACATGTTTATTATTTTTATACTGAAAATCTCCACAGGAATCAAAGAAGGGGGAAACATCCTTTTTAACGAAGCTGAAGACAGCAACTATACAAGCAGTAACGTCGATTTATTGTAAAATCGAAGGTACTACTATTTGCCTTTCCTGTCATGTTTTTCGCTGTTGTTACGATGCCAAAATCAGCGATGCATAGATTACAGTGGATCCTCTCTATATAAGGAACGAAGTGCTCGAACGATATCCTTCAGCCTGACCTTTTAAAAGGTATAGAAAAGGACCTCGATGTAACGAACCCTCGATATAACTAAGATATTTCCATAGTCCCTTGGCACTTCGTTAAGTCTAGGTTCCACTGTACCATACAGCTACGGTACTAGAATTAAAATAAATAGTCCAACCGACAAGGATCCAAATCGATAAACTCTAATCAACAACATGCATCAATCATCACCACCCCCGGTGCTACCTAGTACACTGATACACAGCCGGTCAACACATCGTCTGAAGACCAGCAGTACTAGTATAGCGGTGGCAAGGTCGCGATTCACATCTCTCTGAGTAAATCGTGAGACAGCCTATTAACGTAGCTATCAAAGAAGGAACTACACCCATTTACCCATGTTTGGCCTCTTTACCTTCAGAAGAACCTGATCATCAGTTATGACCACTTTGACAACAGAACTCTGAGATGCGACAGTTTCCATTTCTGTTGCGTCTCCTTTTTATTACAGAGGAGGATATAAGTCAGATGTAAAACGCCTCCATGCAGCAGAGAAAGATTACCGTTGAAATTAGTCCCTAAACAATTCACTGACGCTATTTCTTAAGGGCGCCGATTTAGACCAAGGAGTTGAGTTTACCTGGATGTTTATCCGTTGAACGAACCTTTTCTTCAACCTTAAGGGGGGACTAACTTAACTACAGACTTAGCGTTGTTGCCAAGGGATTTTTACGGATTGTATTTGTACGTGCCTGCGTACGTCCGTCCGTACGCCCGCCGGTTCATGTATGCGCTGTGAAATGTCCTAAAATACTCCAGTTGATCACCTAGTTTACAGCATACACCTTTGATATTAGACATCCTCGGACATCCATGTTATGGTCATTTGAAACCGGTTACAACAAAGCACCCGCTGACCAGTATCACGTGACCATATCGTGGCCTCAACTTTGAAGCTCATCAAGGTCGGCTTTTTTTGAAGTTGACAGCTGACCAGGTACTGGCTTTTGATTGAATCGCAGGCTCAAGCCAGGTGTGGGATACCCAAACCAAAACGAAGCTTAATTTTTCGTGCGCTTTCTGCGACACGAAATTTCACATTCAGTTGGTTTCTCCATTTTGTGCAAAACAACTTCATTTTTTTTTTAATTTCTTCGTGTAAAGGGCATAAAAATCGGGAACTAGTTTAAAGATACTCCGGAAGGTGAATTTCAAGGGCTAAATCGGAAGAGCAAAATACTTTTCTTAGGAAAAGCTTAAAACTTGGATCCACTTGCATGGCGCTCGCATTGTGTGGTTGAAAAACAAAATGATTCAACGCTTCAAGGGCATTTCACTTTACCGCGGCATCTTGTAGCTCACCAAGAAAGGTCACTTAACAGTTCACCTTTTATTAATGGGAGGAACGAGTAGCTCAAATTTAGAGGAAGAAGTTTTTCCTTTGGACAAACCACTTGTTATTTTTGGACGAAGATTCGTGTTTTTATTAAAGTGGATACGTATTTTCAAGAACCTCTACATCACAGGTAAATTAAATAAATTGAAGCTTAACATTTGGTTTAGTCGTTTACTTTTCTTGGATCAGGAATCAAACTTGTATTTTTCTTCCGACTGGACAAAAATAACCATCATCTCTACCCGTTTTGGACGCAAAGAAGTAGTTGAATTGTTTGTTTGTTTGTTTTGCTGTTTTACTTCCAAGCGATCGCGAACGAGTGTTTTTACTCCTCTTGGTTGACTGTTTTTCGACGTCTGTTCCTCAACAGCGTTAAGACATTTTTGCCCTTATCTTATTTACACCTCATCGTAATGAGACTTCGTAAAAAAGATTAAAGCCCCGGCTAAACGATCAAACATTTTCATCCAACATCGTGTTTGTCAAACATAATGTTGGGTGGCTAAACGCACAAATAATGTTTGATCAAACACTAGACAGAGTGAGTACACAGAACGATTTTTTGCGTATTATCGCAGACGGCTGAAATTTCGACGTTATTTGGTTCACTTGGTTGCATGCTTTGTTGGTTGGCGTGGCTAAATGATCAAACATTTGTTCGTAACGCGAAATGTTGGATGAAAATATTTCAGTGATCTAGATCAAACATGGAAAGCCATTTAAAAGCAATGTTGAGAGATGTGGCTAAACGGTCAAACATGCTTGTCCAACACGACGTTGGATGAAATGTTTGATCGTTTTTTGTTTGTTTAAATTTGCATTCGTACAGAAATACGCGTCGTATATTGTTTTCTTGTAATGTTTCAATGTTTAGAGGTTTTTGCACCGCATTCAATTCCTGTTGACTGCTCTAAACATGAAACATTGGCGTAAGGAAAGCCAGTAAAAAACAAATTATAATCGTGGAGCTCCGCTTTTAGTCTTGTCTAAATCTATATATTCCTGTTTCATTCAAAGCGAGTAAAGTTGGTAAAGAATGAGTTCTTTCCTATATCAAAAGCAGTACTCGTCTTTCTATCAATTCACCACATCTAGTGGTAGAGGTATTTTTCTTATCGACAGAGATCCGTGACTTACCATAATCTGAGTGACTTTTTACAAACATCTCTTGTAATATTCTATCTTTAAGGATTCAGGACTATACCTGATAAAGGACATAATGGAAGTGACAAGGGCGGAAGTGTGGCGGCTAAGCAAATCGAAACGTCACTGCCAAGTGACCCTCATGTGAAGCGAGACAAAGAGGAAGAAGGTTTGAAGGCAACGCTAATGAAACGGTGAGTTCCACAGTTACTTTTTATGAAAAGACACCCATTAAGTTGATCTCTTTATTTAAATAAGTTTGTTGATTACTCTTCCACGGTCAAGGACTGAGAGCCAGCTTAATATGGAAGCATAGCTCAGCTTATAAGGAGACGAAGGTGTCTTGAAGTTGTCTAGGATTTTAGGCGATTTGTTACTATCACTGATGAGGCCCAAATTGTTCTGGCCAGAATCTCACTTCCTTTCTCCCACGTTCCCCAAAATACTGATTGAACAAGCAAATTTAAAACTTTAAAAATTACCTTTTATTGGCACCTCCCATGGCCTCTACTTTTACGAAAAGAAGTATCACGCCAGTGCAATAGAGCCCTGTAAAACACCATCATGGTGTTTTACAGAGCTTTATTGCACTGATTTATATGCAACTATACCACACATTCTTCATTTCATGGATGTTTATGTTCCCCTCTTTAGGGTATCTGCAACACGAGAGGAAATGTCAGGAACAGTAGAGGATGCCGAAACCGCCAGCTCGCCTGTTCCTACAGAGGTAAGCAATTGCTATTTAGCAGATTTAAGGGACCTTTTAGCTTCTAAGCACTTCTGCTTGTAACCGTTTTACGTTGGCAAGTGAATGACTAGATATTGCCAATATGGTACGATACGAGAAAACAAGCAAGGTTATGGCTGGCGATGCTGTTCCCGTTTCCATCGAATTAAAATGAAATTTCTAAATAAAAGGGATTCGGTAAATTTGAACCGTACCCAGTTGGCTTAAATGGTAAGAAATGGTAAGAGCACCAGACTGTGTGGAAGCTGAGAGATGGCCACCTGTAACTGTTAAAGGCTCCGTAGTAAAATGACAGTCACATAACTGCTGGACGTATGCTCTTCTTGCATCAGAGGAGACGACAATAGATAAAACGAAAGACACATTTTACCACCAAGTTGCTGCATGGGCTCCTGGTTGGTGCCATCTCGATGGCTTTACGTAATTCGTTAAGCTTCTCACGGATGCCATACATTTGGAACTCACTGGGCCTACACTTGTGTAAATTCTGGGAGGTTGTTCAGTGATTTACAAAGTCGTTTTTGCCGTGAGAAATATTGATATGTAAAAAATTCTTCCATGCTGCAGGCTGAATCAGAAATGTCCAGATATCCACAGGGTGAGCCACCGACATCAGAAGGTAGCAAATGCACTTCTTTTAATAGCCGTCTATTGCTTCTGTCGTTGATCTTTTTAAGTGTATCTATTATGTTGCCACAAAAAGGTGTGGTAATCTTTGTATGTGACTTTCATACCTATAGTTGCTTCAACCAACAAGGACATTCCTCATAGGACAAAATCGAACACTGTATCCAGAGTCATAACCAGTGAAGGTGGTGTGGTAAATGCAGATGGTGTTAAACTGGTGTTCCCTCCCAGAGCTGTTGACAGTCTTGTTCATGTAACGATGAAGTTAGAAGATCCTTCGAAATATTGCGGTCTTCTAGTACACAATGATCTGGAAAATGACGTCAGATCTTGTGCGCCCATTGTCAGTCTGCAACCCAGTGGTTACGTCTTCAAGAAACCCGTTGAGCTTACAACCAAGTTCGAAACTAAGGAATTGACACGTGAAAACGTTGTCGTTTTGCACGGAACGGAGACCAGGGATGGAAGGTTCGTTTGGCAAGACATCACCAAAAACGCCAAGGTTTGTGAGACACAAGCGGAATTGACCATCAACCTTGAACGATTCTCCGTCATCTGGGCCTTATTTAGAGCTACTGTCATTCGTATAAGAGACATCGCCTCAAGACTCAACCTGCTGTCATTCCACTATACAATTTCAGTGTTGTTTAACGAGAAATCTTACCCTAACAAACTTGCCCTTTTGTTTGTGAGCCGGGAAGTCTACCATGAACAGTTCTTCCAAGAGCACGAGACGTCTGCTATGGTGCAACTCAGAGGTGAAGGCTTCAGAGAACTACAGTTAGGTTCTACTGATGAGCAGGAAGAAAAGCGCATTTACAACCATGAAACCCTCAATGTATCTCTTAACCTTGGAGAGGACTACAAACTCACCGACAGTCGGGATCAACACAGCATTGTTGTGGAGTCACACGATTGGTGGAACGCAGGCCATGTCATCAAACTTTCTTTAGAGAGCACTAAGCCTGTTAGAATTCTGTGCGGGAAAATCAGAGTGACGCTCGGAGAATACGGACATAGCAGCGAAAGACACTTTTGCGAATTAGGTGAGAGCTATATCGGGTAAAACAACAACATAATATTTTTATGTTTAGTGTTGTAAGACCGGGCCCATTGGTCACAACGAATATGGGGCTGATTGTGGCGACGAGGTCAGTTTACCTGGTTCGCATGTTTGACTTACATTTACCAGAACCTGGCGTTGATTTAGTTTGGATTTCGCATTGGTCCACCGGGATCACCAACTGTTGATCATTCATAGCAGACTGCAGTGTAATATGACGTTTTATTATATAACTGTCTCTTTTAGCGGTCAAGATGAATCAATTCTCCTGCTGTGATGGGCTACCCGCGAGGTCAAGATGAAGCCATCTTGACAGCTCGGGATATAGCCCGTTCGTCCCTCGTTTTACTGTCTTTTAATATCATCCTTTGAGTCATATAACAAATCCTTTATTGACCAAGCTTGTTCGGCTTCGTCTCGGTCCATGAACACGCAAAAAAAAGAATTTGGCCAATATCCCGCCATTTTGACCTCACAATTGGCCAATAACCCACATATATCTGGGGCAGTGGTGTGAATCTGTGACTGGAATACAACAGACTAGGTTCTACCGAGTTGTCCAGTTACTGAGAAAATATCCAGTAGATAAGTATTTATCTAGCTTAATTAAGAATTGTAGCATCTTGGAAACACTTTACTTTTCTTGATCATGAATTTCCAGCAAGACAATTTATCCAGGGTGTCTGGAAAACTCAGACCTAGAAAACTCAGACCTCAGACCTCAGACCTAGAAAACTCAGACCCCCCAATCTGGAAAACTCAGACCCCCTCATAACTATACAAATTTTCAAAGTCAAATAAACGTGGACAAAATGAATTATCGCCGTTCAGTGTGCTGAAATCAGTGTTACACCCTCTATTTATCGCAGATAACAAACACTTCACCTTTGTCGTCTCATGTTATTATAATCGGCTCCGGAGCACAAGACCTAGAAAACTCAGACCCCCCCAAACTGGAAAACTCAGACCCCCTCAAAACTATACAAATTTTCAAAGTCAAATAAATGTGGGCAAAATGAATTATCGTCGTTCAGTGCGCTGAAATGTTACACGCTCTATTTATCGCAGATAAGAAACATTTCACCTTTGTCGTCTCATGTTATTATAATCGGCTACGGAGCAAGAGACCTAGAAAACTCAGACCCCCCAAACTGGAAAACTCAGACCCCCTCATAACTATACAAATTTTCAAAGTCAAATAAACGTGGACAAAATGAATTATCGTCGTTCAGTGCGCTGAAATGTTACACGCTCTATTTATCGCAGATAAGAAACATTTCACCTTTGTCGTCTCATGTTATTATAATCGGCTACGGAGCAAGAGACCTAGAAAACTCAGACCCCCCAAACTGGAAAACTCAGACCCCCTCATAACTATACAAATTTTCAAAGTCAAATAAACGTGGACAAAATGAATTATCGTCGTTCAGTGCGCTGAAATGTTACACGCTCTGTTTATCGCAGATAACAAACATTTCACCTTTGTCGTCTCATGTTATTATTATCTGCTCCGGAGCACAAGACCTAGAAACCTCAGACCCCCCCAAATTGGAAAACTCAGACCCCCTCAAAACTGTATAAATTTTCAAAGTCAAATAAACGTGGGCAAAATGAATTATCGCCGTTCATGAGGGGGTCTGAGTTTTCCAGATTGGGGGGTCTGAGTTTTCTAGGTCTTGTGCTTCGGAGCAGATAATAATAACATGAGACGACAAAGGTGAAATGTTTCTTATCTGCGATAAATAGAGCGTGTAACATTTCAGCGCACTGAACGACGATAATTCATTTTGTCCACGTTTATTTGACTTTGAAAATTTGTATAGTTTTGAGGGGGTCTGAGTTTTCCAGTTTGGGGGGTCTGAGTTTTCTAGGTCTTGTGCTCCGGAGCCGATTATAATAACATGAGACGACAAAGGTGAAATGTTTGTTATCTGCGATAAATAGAGCGTGTAACATTTCAGCGCACTGAACGACGATAATTCATTTTGTCCACGTTTATTTGACTTTGAAAATTTGTATAGTTTTGAGGGGGTCTGAGTTTTCCAGTTTGGGGGGGTCTGAGTTTTCTAGGTCTTGTGCTCCGGAGCCGATTATAATAACATGAGACGACAAAGGTGAAATGTTTGTTATCTGCGATAAATAGAGCGTGTAACATTTCAGCGCACTGAACGGCGATAATTCATTTTGCCCACATTTATTTGACTTTGAAAATTTGTATAGTTTTGAGGGGGTCTGAGTTTTCCAGATTGGGGGGGTCTGAGTTTTCTAGGTCTTGTGCTCCGGAGCCGATTATAATAACATGAGACGACAAAGGTGAAATGTTTGTTATCTGCAATAAATAGAGCGTGTAACATTTCAGCGCACTGAACGGCGATAATTCATTTTGTCCACGTTTATTTGACTTTGAAAATTTGTATAGTTTTGAGGGGGTCTGAGTTTTCCAGTTTGGGGTGTCTGAGTTTTCTAGGTCTGAGGTCTGAGGTCTGAGTTTTCTAGGTCTGAGTTTTCCAGACACCCAATTTATCCACTTATGTTTGCGTTGAGCAGCTGAGGTTAGATTTCAGTGCCACAATTCAAATGTGTATAGGTCTGGTATGGCAATGGCCAGTGGTAGTCGGAATACGCAGGTTAATGTTGTTAACCTTCCTTTTACGAACTGTTTGGTTCCAGACAAGCACGGCTATGTAAGGGGCCTACTGGGCATACAAGACGCCATTTTTAACCCCAAGCCCATCGCTCAAGCGCTCCAACTGCCTGCGGAAGCAGTGGATCAAGTAATTAAACCCCATGAGGACGACGACCAACAACTAGACGTGATTCTGAAACACTGGTCGCAGGGCAAAGACGAGGTAGAAAATGTCACTACTCTCAGGAAAGCTCTGGAGGGTATACAGCAAGGTTAGTTTCTTGGAAGTTCGTTTGTTCGTGTGACTGAAAAATTACCAGCCCTATGAATTGGTCGTAGCCATATACTGCGTTATTAGACAAGCTGAAGTGCTAATATTAACGTTTCGTGTAGGGTATTACAGTTCAAAGAAACACTGTACTTGAGCAATACTCATTATAAATTTAAGACCTCCAGGAAATTTGGAGTAACTTCCTGTTTTTTTCGTTTCGGTGACGTTTCTCTTAGGATTTCAATGTTCCCAATTTTTCCTACCGTCCTGGAATTATTTCATGTTTCCCTGGCATTTTCTAGGGTCTCCAGATTCCTGGGGGATTTTCTTTTTCTTTCGAGAAAGGCCTTCTTTAATAGAGCTATCACATCCCAAGTGTTTAACGTGAGTGTAAACATGTTTTATTGAAAACAAGCAGAATTCTAATAAAGTATATCGAAGGCGTTAATCGAGGGTTGAACACACGTTTATGGGACAGCGGTCGAACAGTCTGGTATTCTATGGTTCGTGGTGTAATAAATCAAACCATCATGTAGTGTTCTGATAGGTAGAGCAATTCTACTCGGCCATATCAAACCTCTAAATGATAATTAGATTACGTGAAACACCACGTAACTTAACTGGTACTTGGTCTAAAATTTTACCGCTGATCATAATTTACGTGTGCTCTTCGACCTTTGATCAACATCTTCGATATAGCTTTACCCTGAGGGTTCCAACTCGCCGCTAAAGGGTTGAATCAAGGTTAAACGCCAGTGCTGTTTAGTTGAGGGCCAGGCTTGACAAACTGAAGGATGCCAAGATGACGGATTATGCACACCCAACAATTAATTGAGAAATGTTTTTTTTTTGTTATGACTTCTTCCTTCTCGCCTAACGAGTTTATAAGTGCAGAGATTATACTTCCTCGCCTTTTACTAAAAATGGCTATTTGCTCTTTTGATTTATGCTATCATTATATTTTTACTAAACCTAGATTACCGAGTAACACAAAGAGGTCAGATGCATGTCAAGCACTTGAGATACTTTGCCACCAAGATCAGACACTTGAAATACGAGGACAGTGAAATGCAGAAGTATTTCTCTGCTGAGGTTCTAAAACTTTGCAAAACGGTATTAAGGGACTGCTGCATCGAGATGGAGCGTTCTCCAGAGGGAGTGGAAAAAGCGGCCTCATTTGCAAACCGCATGAGTTCTTATTTCGAGATGTGTCGACGGATACCTGCTGCGAACGTTGCAGAAAAATGTGAACAGATGTGCTCGGCTTCCGCAAAGTGCATTAATGAAACGTTCTTAGCAATTGTTCCTGAGCTAATTCAAATCACAAAGGAAATGTTTCCTCGTGAGGAAGTTTCAGAACCGCAAAATGGCCTTAACGGTCTGTCTGATGAAACACTGCAACAGTTTGTGTGTAATGTTCGAACCGCTGAAAAAGACAACAAAGTCTTGAAACTCATTTGTGAGGTGTGCAAACTTCTTGAGAAGTTGTGCCAACATAATCGTCGGAAACAAACAGCTAAGGAAATTGAAAAGTGGGGCAAAAGCCTTGCGATTCTCTCCATGCTAGACTTTCTGAAGCCGTTTTTTCAGGATTGCTCGAGAGACATCAGGTTGCACAAGAGGTTGGAACTATTCTCGGGCTACATAAGGGACATTTTGTCAGATCCGCTAGACTTCGCCGATGAAGTCTTCATGCGTGACTTTCGCAACTTGGCACAGAGTCTTATTCATTTTGCGAAGTCAGATCCATCAAAACTGGTGAGATTTGAGCTTACAGCCGACTCATCAAAATCTCCTTTAAACTGTGAAAGAGAGAATGTAGAGTACGACAAACACACTGAAACGTTCTCTCAGGTATTTCACATCAGGAAAGAACCGAAGGACGAGCTCCAATTACATGCTGTTGCATGCGTGTACATCAATGGACAAATTCGCAGAATGGGAGCTTTTCAGTCGGTGATCATGCTCTCTGAATCTGGTGTGGAACGTTTTGACAAATGCATGAGGCGTTTCGATAATGTGGCATTTGTGAAGCTGAAAGACGAAGATTCTCACAGTCTTCGGGTGGTGATTTGTTCATCGCAGGGAGAGAAGCTCTCAGGGATACTGCAAGTTCTAGGGGATGAACTGAGTGAAAGCTTGGTAAACTTGGAGATGTCACAGGTGACACCTTGTCATCTAACGATGCGTTCTATGCCATCGAAGAGAGAAGCGGTTGTAAGTCTCCGTTTGAAATACAAATGGGGCTCTGAAGCAGTGGATCTCGAGAGCAAGGATTTTGTGGCCTTTGCAGATTCTTCTGCAAAAGGTACTCGTCAACCAGAAATGCAAATTGTTGGTAAGATGACTTCTTATTGGATTCTGTGTTATTGTATTCCTCTTGAGATAGTTTAATAGGGGCACACTTCCTATATTGGTTTACCAGCAACTGCAAACCAGAAGTTTCAATTTGTTCACCCATCAAATGTACAGACTTGACAATAATTTGTAAACCCTAAACATCCATGTAAAGAAATGCCGGTGATTTCCTTTCAAGCGAATCAAAGCAGGTGAATCATAAGAACCTTGAGCTATTTTTCAGTAGAGCGATAAGTTACGAAAGAACTCATTCCATTGGCCTGTTTACCCTTTCTTCCTCTTCGCCCCTCACTCCTCCCATCCCACCATAATATTTGCCATTAGGGGTCGCATGGAAGAGCTCCTGTCGCATGGTAATGAAGTCACACACGAAAAACGTGCGTCTTGCAATAGCCCATTTTACAGTTGTGTGTTGAGTGACCAAGTCTTTGAGTGGAAGTGAGGCTGGAGACGACCTTGTTTTGATTCAAAACTCTCTGTCTTTCTCATGCAAATGTGGACTAGTTAGCATAAGAACATGATTTACATGAGAAAAAAAGTGAGGTCTGTGTAAGGTCATCACCAGCCTCGTTTCCATTCATGGGCTAGGTTACTGAGCATACAATTGTAAAATGGACTATTCAGTAACGTTTAGTGATTGTTAATATTTGTTACAAAAACTCTGGCTCGTCTGTAGGTGGTATTCTAACGATTATGGGCCATGACTTCAAACACACAAAGAAACGTTCGGTTATCATCTGAAATTGTCCTTGATCTCCTAGTTCAGAGCCTGTAGAAAACTGCCGAACAAGGAGCATCACTTTTAGATAACCAGAGTTAAAAGATCAAGAGCTATTCTTATCCCAATCTTTACTACAGATGAAGTGTATCGTATGTTCAAATTCATAGCATGACGTAACATGGCATTATATGTGACATGGAGTGGCGTGAAATGACAGTGACTTAACATGATTTAAGACTACACAAGTTTTAAAATCAGTGTATAATCTCATCTCTCGCCAAACAACTTAAAAAACATAAGTTATAATATGTAATAAGTTATATTACAATACCAGTCGTTCATACTTCATGTATCAGCTGATCCATTTTACAAGTTAAATAAATTTATTAGTATTATTATTATCATAAAAATTACAATTTCCTCGATTGTGATTGGTTTAAAAAACTCCTATTTTCCACTAATTCACGTGCCAAGTTGGTATCTGACAGTTTGTTATTGGACAGTTTGTTATCAGACAGTTCTATAAGCCAATCACATTCATAGTAGTGTTTCAAACCAAGCAATCACATTCAAAGTTGAAGTTTAAATCAACCAATCTCAACCTTGGCTTCAATCACCATACGTTTTGATTGTAGTCAATTTTAGAGCGACATTAAAAAATCAACGCTTCCTTTGTCAATCTTTTAATGCAAAATTTCCCTCTCTTTTGTAACTTGGCTCTTCTTCTTTTCTCGGAAATTGTAATTTTTATGATTTATTGGTAATAAGACTTTGTGTCGTCCAATTCGGTCTGTAATCATACTCGTGATTTTGTTATCACTCGTATGATTACAGACCTTATTACACCCATTTTGAAATCACTTGGTGATCCTTGAAATCTGATTGGCTCTCAACAGGGCGATTTATTCATGAATCGCACTACTTTTTGCTCGAAATCACATCTTTTTTTTAGCCTATCAAAATGAAAATGAAATAACAGAAACCAATCAAATTTCATGGCTTACCTGCACTAACCAATCAGATTGCAGAATAATACAGGACCAAAAAAAATTATTTTGGAGGAAAATTTTGCAATTTCGGTTGTCCAAATTCCTCCCTTTCCAGAAAAAAAATGGATGAATTCAACTACTTACAGCTTTTAAACGACGACAATGATCTCCTTGCGGCCGAACAATTACTGGCAGGTGATTTTCCAACTTTTACTGTCAGTTTTAATCAAATGGTCGCCGACTTCTCGCCAAATATTGCTGCAGTTCCGCACGGTCTCGAATCCACCGGAACCAAAACAACAACAACAACAACCGAACAAGACGAAGCAGCAGACGTATCAAGATTTCCTGTAGTTTCGAACGAAGACATCGAAGAGCACAAGACTGTTGCAGTAAACAAAAATACTTCTCGCTCGACAAAACAATGGATGAATGTTTTTAACTCGTGATGCTCCTCCCGCCATCTTGACATCAACATCGAAACAATGGCGCCCACCGAAGAACTTGACAACGTTCTGGCAAGTTCTATGCAGAGTTAAAGAAAAAGGACGGAGAAGATTACGAGCCAGAATCCCTGAAAATCATGCAGAGTTCCATTGAGAGATATTTAAAGGAAAAAGATTATCCAGTGAGTATCGTACGGTCGAGGGAGTTTCGCAACTCTCAAGAAATACTCAACACGAAGGTGATTTTCCTGCGCCAACAAGGAAGAGGGAAACGACCGCACAAGTCCCAGTCACTGACACCGGACGAAGAGTCAGCCCTGTGGGAAAAGGGCCAGCTTGGCGACTTCAATGAAAAAGTGTTGACAAATGTCAATTTTAAAAATCTCACCGAGCAATTTGGTTTACGAGGTCAACAGGAGGACCTTGTCGTAAGACAACGGGAAGACGGGAGCGAGGTGGTTGAGTTCCGAGAGGGGCCGACAAAAACAAGAAACGGTGGGCTTTCCATCAGACGAAGAACTACACCACAAGTAATATGCAGCACCGATGGCGGCGAACATGACCCCGTGCGACTGTTCAAGCTCTGGTTAAGCAAGCGACCAGAGGGAATGAAGGAGAACGGGCCGCTCTACTTGAGCAAAATTAACCGTCCAAAATCCAAGGATGTCCGGTACACAAAATTCCGAATGGGCCAAAATACAATCGGCAACATCATGAAGTACATGGCTTCCTTCTTTCGACTAACAAGAAGGTTACGAACCACAGCAGGGAAAAACACTTGTCGCCAAACTGAAGAAATCCGGTCAGCCGCGCCACGTCATCTGTGAAATCAAGGGCCATTCACGGGAATTTATGTTCTTTAGGTGACTACGATGAAATAGCCGAAAATCAGAGAAAGGAACTTTCTCACATAATCAGTGGATTCAGCAAAGTTACAAGCCAAATAGTGCAAGCGAATCCTCAAAAGTCAACCAAAACAGTGCAAATGGGGCAGCATCAAATCAAGCAATTGCCGTCAAACAACTAGCCTCCTTCGCAGACGTCTTTGGGCTCGTCACGCGTTCCTTGCCCACGAACGACGTTCGTGGGCAAGGAACTCGTGACGAGCCCAAAGACGTCTGCGAAGGAGGCTATCAAACAACGAGCTCCTCTATCGTCTATCCCCCATATCCAACAACAGAACCAGATGTATCAGGCAATGGATTTCAATTCTGCATTTCAGCCTGCTGGATTTCCAGGATTCCAACCTGGTTTTGCTTCCCAGTACGTGGCAGCTTTCACCAGTAGTTCAGCTCCGGTTCCAGCACAAAATTACTCAGACTGTCTACTCAGGTTGTACGTTCAATTTCAGTTACTCCAAAGAAGCCCAGAAATCTCCGAAACCACAGAAAAAGTGAAGGGCTTACATTATTGAATCAGACGATGAGGATTAAACTTTTTCCAGGTTAGTTGTGGACATTTTTTCAGAGAGGTCGATGGCTCTGATCTGCTCTCTGAATGACTGATCAAAAACTGTTTCGCACGAGCGAGTTGTCACATGACATTATCATTTGCATATTTTATACAACAGTGTTTCCGGTTCTGCTTTTTCAAACTATTTCTTAATATTTACCAAAAAATGAGTGATTTTAAAATAGGTGTACAAAAGTGAGTTTTGTCACATGAAATTGTCATTTGCATATTTTATGTAACAGCATTTGCGATTCCGCTTTTTTTAAAAACCGGATTTCCTGAAGCGGATAAATAAATATTAATATTGACGAAAAAGACTGTGTGATTTCAAAATGGGTGGAATAAAGTGGTAATTGAACTTCGTGTCGTGCAATTTTGGTCTGAAATCATACTTGTGATTTCAAATCGAACTCGCGCTTCGCGCTCGTTCGATTTTGAAATCACGCGTATGATTTCAGACCAAATTGCACTCCACTCAGTTCAATTACCATTATGAATTGGACTCCACTCAGTCCTATTACCATTACTTATTATTATCATTGCTGTTGTTGTTTTTATTGTTGTTGTTGTTGTTATTGTTATAATGTAACTATCGAAACTATTTTGAAACTATCGGAAGTGAGAAGTATCCTTGTTCCTGCTCTTCATACCCCATTGTATTTGCACGAATATCTCCAGGCCTTATTCACTATAATTATTTTTTACCAGGTTTGGCCACTCCGCCTCTACAGCCGTCTGAAGAGGCCTGCACAGCTCTTTTACCAGCTTCTGTCGATGGAAACGTAACATTGAACCCATTTTCTCAACTTCAAAAACATCTAAACATCCACTGCGAAAAAGTCGGTAAGGAATGCAATTTTAGGCTTTAAAGGAGCACTGTCACCAGGATTTTTGCTGTTTTTGGTTCAATTCTGCCAAAATTACTGCCTTTTACCTGTTATCGTGCAAAAAATGTTCCTACAGAATCAGCAAGATGAATTCCAATAAAATTTTAGCAGGAAGAGCTAACCATAATAATATTTTTGGTGATTTTTCAACGCATAGCTTGAAATTTTGAAAAAACTGGCAAGTTTTTTCAAATTTCAATCCATTTCCATCCTCGTCATCTTATATGGAATACAGAAGTTTATGGTGTCAATGCAGTACTACAGTCTGTAGCAACAAAGCTAGACCATTATTTTAAGGTTTCCACTGATGCACTGGCAGTTTTAAGCTTTTTAAAGTGATGGTACAATAGCGTGACACTGCGCATCCTCGGAGACCCAGGGGCAGATAGTCGGGACGAGACAAAGATTCGGGACGAGCGAAAGTTTACAAGACAGTCGGGAGAGCCCCTGGGAACATATCTTTATCGGACCCGTTCCAGAAGCTATTGAAATCTAGCTACGTGATTGGGCGGAAATTTTCTGGCAAGGAATTTTTTTCTGCCCAATCGGCGATCAGCTTGTATATATCGCACTCCTTTCGTGACTTCTTACACCAACAAGTAAGCCGTCAATCTGCTGTCGACCATATTTTTAGTGGTTCCACTTGTCTCGTTCGTTGGACAGATTTATCCCAAGAGGAACATTTTGGTGGCAAGGGACCCACAAAACCCAGAAATCCACAAATTAAAATTGAACTCAAGCAACAATCACTTGTAAGGAACTAGAAAAATCAAGATGAAGACCGGCCGCTGGCATCGTAAACTTCACGCGAAGAACAGCATGCGGGAGCATGTAACTCGGTCTCTTTCTCTGGTTAGGAACATTGTTGTTTGGTTTGGGCTTTTTTCTCTGGTTTACGTACGGGCAGTGGGCCGCTCCTGAAACTCTTCGGGGCGATGAAATTTCTGTTGCACGGGCCAGACAGGTTTGCCGATCGGGCGAGAAGCACTCAGCTCGGCGGTTTTTAAATTTTTTGCTCAATCCTTGCAATCGACCGTTTCAGCTCAATTTCGAGAGAGACCACGAAAAGTCCTTAGAGAAAGTGTACAGTTCCACTGTGATACATTGCATTGTTTTGGTTTTCATACTTTTGACTGATATCTGTTGGCCAATATGCTTTTCTTCCCAAGGTGTGCATAAAAATATGCAGTTTACCTTGCAGTTGTGATAATTGCTAATTGTGTTGTACTGTACATGCAAGATGCATGGTAATTTGCACAAGCTTTCCATGAACTCTTTTACCACAGTGGTGCTGAGCTCAGTTAAAAAGTTTTAAAAACATATTTTAGAGTGGGCTTTGCAAAATCTTGCTGGAAACATTTACATTATGTTGACTGTGCTGCAACTTTTAGGTTGCAAAGTTTCAGATAAAGCTGTTTAGAAGTTGATGCAGGATGTTTAGTGTCTTGTATGCACTCTTGTTTTTATAAACGCTCATGTGTATCCACAATATAACAATTATTAAATTCCATTTTTGCATGATACAGTTGTAGTTGCTGTGATTGCCAAGCCAATGGCACACCAGGAAAGGACTTGATTTCTCCCATGAGACCACACCAATTTTGGAATGGGTTCTTCCTGTCACTGCCCTTTTCCTTGACAATTTTTAAAACATGAGAGAATGCTTTCAGTTAACTGAAAACATGATTCCTTAAAAGGAATCATGTTTTCAGTTTCTCACATACATGTAGTGTAAATGTGTTTTGTGCCAAAAGACCCTTGATAACCACCTATTGACAAATTATTCTCAACTATACAGTTCACTGAGTCAAACAGGCTGATACAATGGTATGGCTAAGTATATTTAAATTATTTTTAAGGTAGGTTTCAAATTAAAGAACACTACAAACAAACCATACCCATAACCTGAATACAATTACAAAATATGTTAACATGGTCACTCAAAGGACAAAATTTAGTAGCTTCTCAGTAAGATATCCCCTTTTAGATGAAGTGGAAATAAAAAAAAAAACAAAATAACAATAAAATAAAACTAGAAGGGATTGTTAATTCATTTATTTTTTGTTTGTTCAGAAGTTTTCTTGATAGTGAGATGTAACTTTAAATTCAAGTTTCCAATGTAATCTGTTTGGATATTGTAGTCACTGTGATTATTTGTCACAAGCCTTATGGCCTCAGAGTTGTTATTAGGTTTTAGAGTAGCTGACTGGAATCTAACAGAAGGTGGCTTTTTTATGAGAATTGAAACAGCCTTCAAAAAACGTTGGGAAACTTTTCATTGAAAAGCAGGTGGCTCAAAATGTAAAGAAGCCACTTTTCAGCCAGCTGCCAGCACTTCAGGAGAAGCCTACCTTGTACTAAATGAAATTTCCAATGAGTATACCCAAGAAGAAATTACACCCACAGTTTCAGAGGGGGGTACAAAAAAATTTAAAATTATTCTTAAAATTTAATTGTCCATCTGTTATCTGTTGGTCTTTCACTTTGCTTTTCTCCAGCGGCTCACAAGGGTCAATCACAAATCAATTTGCCAAAACAAAAATCAGTTTCCCATAACATGAAACAGTTTCTCAAAGCACAAACAATTTCCCGAAACACAAGTCCGTTCACCATCACCATTCACTGAAACACCTGTAATAGGCTAATCATAGTAAGTGCACTGCACAAGATGTTCAGCAATACCATATCACACTGCCTAATTCTTAGGAGCTATGAAAGCCCTGTAATGCTACAAAAGGTATCAGGTCAATACCGTACCCCAATTACCATGCAAAACATCTGCCACAAACCTGCTAAGGTCTCAAAAATTATGCTAACTCTCATAAGAGTGATGATTTTTGTAAAAATCTGTTTTCATCTTAACATAATAAATGCCATTTTCCATTCCTTTCCCTCCAAAACACTGGAGTAGTTCCTGTTCGAGTCTTACTCTATAACCAAGGTAATCACCTATTTCAAAAGCATAATCTGAACTCACATCAACGTCAAAATGGCATCTGTATGCAAGACAATGTCAGAGTATTGGGAAACTGATTTTGATTTGATAAATTGGTTTATGATTTCGGCCTCCGTACTTTTTCAAAAGCAGCCTTCAAGCCCAATGACCTTAACGACTTAACCTGGTCTTTCATGATTGTCATAATATAAGTGGATGGAGAGACAACCACGACTACGGGTAAATTATTTTAAACTGGATTTTCTAAGGCCATTTCAAGGTCTCTCTCGAAATTGAGCTGGGCTGACTTAGAGTCGATTGTAAGCAGTGGACGGTTCGATTTCGTGAGAAAACAAAATTCAACGGCTGCGTTTCACTCGCCCGATCGGTTAACTTGCGTGGCCTGTGCAACAGAAATTCCATCCCCCTAAAAAGTTTCAGAAGCGGCCCGCTCCCTGTGAGTACACCAGAGAAAAACAAAAACTCATACCAAACAACAATTGTGGCCGAGTTGTCAACAGTTCTTCGCATGAAGTTTACGATACCTGCGATCGGTCTTCATCTTGATTTTTCTAGTTCCTTAAAAGTGATTTTTGCTTGAGTAGAAGTTGATTTTGTTGATATCTGGGTTTTGTGGGCCCCTTTCCACCATAACTTTCCTCGCAGTGTCGATACAGCGATCGAAAATATAGCCTCCTTCGCAGACGTCTTTGGGCTCGCCACGCGTTCCTTGCCCACGAACGTCTGCTGAACTGAACTGCTACTTCCGTTCGACGGCGGTTAGCCTTTGTTTTGAACAAACCAATAACGAGCTGCGTAAGAATGGAAATCGACACCCGATTCACGTGCATCGTCTGTGAAAATAATCCCGGGGTCGAAGTCCTACTTTCAAAAAATTGGAAAACGAACTATGATTGGCTAACCACCGCGAACGGAAGTGGCAGTTAAGTTCAGCAGACGTTAGTGGGCAAGGAACGCGTGACGAGCCCAAAGACGTCTCCGAAGGAGGCTATCGAAAATATGCCTGACAGCAGATTCGACGTTTGGCCCTCGGTATAAGAAGTCACGAAAGGTGTGCGATATATAAGCTGATCGCCGATTGGGCAGAAAAAAATTCCTTGCCAGAAAATTTCCGCCCAATCACGTAGCTAGATTTCAATAGCTTCTGGAACGAGTCCGATAAAGAAATGTTCCCAGGGGCTCTCCTGTCCGTCTTGTAAACTTTCGCTCGTTCTGAATCTTCGTCCCAACCCGACTCTCTGCCCCTGGGTCTCCGAGGATAGACACTGCGCGGAAGGGCTTAAAACCCCGTTGTTCACAATATCCAAGGTTTTCCCTCCGTGCCTTTGACTCTGTAGGAGCCAAAATTCAAGTGTTATCAATCAACTGAAAGCTATACTTTCCTGTGGTGCTTTTTATTATGCTGTACAAAGTGGCTCTAACTTTTTTGTCTGTGGATGATATCCTATGATGCAACCATTGAAATGAAAGCTACTGAGCAGTACTTTCCTGTGATATTATTTCTTATACTGTACAGGATAGTTCTCACTTTTGAGTCTGTGGATGACGTTCTAAAGTGCAACCGTTCAAATGAAAGCCATTGAGCGGTATTTTCCTGTGGTGCCGTTTATAGTGCTGTACAAAGTGGCTGTGACTTCCCAGTCTTGAATGAAATCCTAAAGAGCGACAGTTCAAATGAAAGCTATTGGCTATTGGGCTTTTTTTGTTCTCGAGACATTGATGCGCAAAACTGTTGTTTGTCTTAACGAAGTAAACTAACTTTATTCAGCTTTACTAACTTTCATAACTAAGTGAAGTACGATTGTCCGGGTGAGTGTAGTCCTGAGAAGGACTGTTTGTGATGACATGGATCGACAACCTGAGCGGAAGTCATCATCAGAGTCAAGTGATTTGTGTAACGTCAGGAGATGGTATAAGTACACTGTGGTCGTTGATCTGATAGGTCAACGAAGTCGTGATGTTATTGGTCGTCTGTCAGTTAAGCCGTGATTTTATTGGCTGTGAACACTGTAAACCGTGATTGGTGAGTTTCAATCTCGCAGTCTTGTGTTAGTGAAATGTCCGTAGGTGTATTGTTAGTTAAATTAGTCGCGTTTGTCCATTGTTTGTCGGTTGTTACTAATGTCGCCAATAAGTCAGGTTTTCGAAACGTCAGTCAATGTCACCGCAAACAGTCCTTCTCAGGACTACACTCACCCGGACGATCGTACTTCACTTAGTAATGATGACTCCTGGGTTCAAACCATTTACGATTTTACTAACTTAATTTAGCTTTACTAATTTCGCCGAAATATATCTCTGTTCTCTTGTTACAGAGTACCACTTTCATCAGACCGTGCAGCAAGGACATGTGTGTGTAACTGGAGACAACACCAAGTTAATTAATCAAACGCCCAATCAACGGTAAGACGTAACAATATCGCTTTCTATACATGAATGCCACGTAAACGAACTAATAAATATCGACGTTCCAACGGGGGACACTAACATTAAATATCATAAAACTTGAATGGTTATGCCCTAATTATGGAAAAGATGCGTTTTAGGCCTGTTCCACACTACGATTGATACATTTTTGTCTCGAAGGAGGATAGAATGTGTTCCGTCCACACCATCGTTTTGGTATCGTTTTCACCGTCCACGCCCGGCAAAACACTGCTTTGACTCCAGAAACGCTTAATGTATGCATGACAGAGCATGCGCACATTACTTGTTGTAACTTCAGCATTTTTGCCGACCACAGTTAAACACACAGCCGTCGTTTTCAAATTTCTCCAGTTTGAAAAGTATTGAAGGAAGGCCGAACCGAAAAAATCAAACAAACAAATTTGCGTTTTCGAGTTTCTCCGAAGTTTACGTTTTAAGTTTAGAATGGCCGTCTATTATTGGTTTAATAGTAAACTCGAAGCATGCGCAATAGGAATTTTTGTTTCAAGTTTCGCTTAATCAGCATACATTAGTATAGATGGCAAAACAAGCAACAGACAAATGCTGAACACAAATTGAAAGGGCAGGGAAAATCAAGTGTTCACTGAAAATTTGAGCAATACAGGTCCACCGGTTTTTGATTAATGGAGGTTCAAAATTTCCAGATATTTCAAAGAATTTCGTGAGGGACTGACATATGAAAGGCGTGGGATGTCTGTCGGAAATTTTGAATTAAACCCCTAAAGGAGACCAATCTGGGCGTGGCCAAGCTTTTTTGATCCCCTAAAAACGAATTAAAAATATACATACTCAATATATTTTTATAAATCTCCGCGTGTAACCCTAAACGAGAACTTCGCGGCGTTTTGCCCAGAACACCCTAAGTGAGACCAAAATGCGAAATTTACACCCCTAAGCGAGACGACGAGCATCCCAACTCCTGGCGAAGAATGCATGGCTGCGAGCGCAACTCTTGCCACCCAGCCATGCAATTCCTTGCAAATGTCACAGGGTTTGAAAGCCAATTTATCCGACAATATTCAACATATCGGACTAACATTCATACTGATTACCAAAAGTGATACGCTTAGTCTACGGTGTCCATTCGTTTGTAGTTTATGGTTTGATACATGCTAATGAGGCAAAATGTAAACAATGACGTCAGCAAAGATTCTCTTATTCATCTGGAATTAAAATATTCCTGGACTTTCAATCTGGCCCCAGTTCTTCAAAGAGCGGATAACTTCCGCTTATCCGCTCTTTGAACGGCTTGGGCCAGAACTCCTGTTCGCTTTTTTTCTCAACTGCTGGCCAAGCGGAATGAATACTCTGGGCTCGAAACCGAACGGCCAATTGCAATCATCAGGAGGCAAAGAGAGCGATGAAGATATGGAATATCTTGTCACGCAGGCCAGAGGAAAAGAAATTAAAATAATTTATTGTAAACATCGATTTTGGGAGACGCGGGCAAATTACTGCGCGCCACCGTTTAAATTAAATTAACTCGGAAATGAATGTTTTTACATTAATTGTTTGAAACGTCTAACAGACTCTTCGTTTACCCTGTATTTTTTTTTCAGTGCTCTTCCTGAGGGAGCCGATAGATGCATTACTGATGGGAAAAGGTCATAACAATCTACAGCCGACGTGGACAGATTGTAAACCGGAGAATGAAGTCCACGACTTGATGAAAAGTCCACTTCCACAAAACTGAAGCTGTGATTTCCCCTTTTAATTGCTTATAATCGAATCGCCAATTAGAAATCGGTTTTCTTCTAGTTTTTCTTTTTTGTGCTGAGTTCAAGGAATTCAAAGTAAGACTTCCGTACGTCTGGAGCTTTATTTATTTATTTATTTATTTATTTATTTATTTATTTATTTATTTATTTATTTGCCATTTTCACAATATTTACTTTTAATACACCTAAGTTAGTGGCGAGGAGACCTCAGGAAACCACAAGGCTTATAGGAGAGGCCACCTCGAAGGATAATATATAAGTATAATTTGGTGCTGTGTGAGTGCGGCATGACAGATTCAGGATTGTTTAAATAAAAATTCTAACATTTTTTTCTTGAAGGTAAGAAAACTTGCTGAACAGGTAATTGAAGTAGGGAGAGAATTCCAAATCATAGGACCTTGAAAGAGAATTGTAAATTGCTTAATGTTTGTAGGACAGAAATGAGGGCGGTAACATCCAGCCGTCCTGGTGCCATAATTATGAATTTCACTACTTGTCTCAAACAAGTTGAGGAACATTGGAGGCAACAATTGATTATGATAGTAAAACATAAACTTGGCTATTTGAAATGAGTTCACTTGAAAAATATCAAGGATACCCAATTTAGCAAACAATGGAGCAGAATGTGCTCGATAATCGGAATTGGTGATGGCTCGCACAGCACGCTTTTGCAGAATGAAAATCCTATTTAAGTTGGACACATACGTGGACGACCAAGAAGAGTTACAATAGGTGATATAGGGATAAATTAATGCGTAGTACAGAGATAATTTGGTTTTTACTGATAGGTAGAATCGGGCCCTGAATATTATACCAACTGACTTAGAAATCTGTTTAGAGACATAGCTAATGTGGTGTTTCCAAGTGAGGTGCTCGTCCACGTATATTCCTAGAAACTTAGTTACGTTAGTCTGTTCCAGAGAATGATTTCCAAAAAAAAGAGAGATTACAATTAAGTTTCTTTTGTCTCGACTTAAAGATGACATAACAAGTTTTTTTTACATTGACAGAGAGCTTATTACTTTTCAACCACGTCATAGTTACACAATTCATCATTTAAAACAGATTGCAACTCAATGGGGTCAGAGTGAGAATAAAAAATACTTGTGTCGTCAGCAAAAAGTAAAGGCTGATTAATTTAGAGGCGTTAGGAAGATCATTTATATATAGTAGAAAAAATAAAGGACCCAAAATGGAACCTTGAGGGACGCCACACTTGATGGTCTCCATTGAGGAACAGGCTAGATTAAATTGAACAAATTGTTGGCGGCAAGAAAAATAGCTTTTAATCCACTGCAGAGCCACACCACGGATACCATAATGTTCCAACTTGGTGAACAGAATTTGATGATTAAGAGTGTCAAATGCTTTGGAAAGATCTAAAAACACCCCTGCAGTAGTTTCATGTCGATCAGTTGCGGAGGAAATTTTATTAATGAGATGAGTTAATGCGAAGGAAGTTGAATAATTTTTCCGAAAACCAAACTGATAACAATATAAAATTTCGTATTTTTCGACAAATTCTATTATCCTGTTATACATAACTCTTTCGAAAAATTTCGAAAAATTTGGTAATAAGGAAATTGGTCTATAATTCACAAAAAGACCGGGATCGTCTACTTTATAGATGGGAATCACTTTGGCAATTTTCAGTTTATCCGGAAAAATACCTTTAGAAAATGAGAGATTAATAGTGTCCATCAGAGGTGCAGAAATGAAGTGAAAAGAATTTTTGATCACGTGCATTGATAGCTTAAAATCGTCGAGAATATTATAGTTATTTCGTTCACTTGGGAACTATTATGTTAGCCATTGTTTTTTAAAGTAACAAAATGACAAGACAAAAGTGTTGTTTTCGTGTGTATACAAGTTTACTAAAACAAGAGCAGAAAGTGTTAAAACGGAAGCTCCATAACAGTAAGTTACCACACTTCAAGCCGAAAACACTGCGAGACTGGAACGAGAACAAACAGACGAGAGGAGACTAGAAGGAGGCCTCGTTCGCTTGACGTTTCGGATTCTTTACGCATGCACTCGACTGTTCAGATAGGGACTGATAGGCGAAACTTACAGTAACATTTGCATATCAACAAGATTAGAAATTGTCGCAGCAAAAGTTGCTATCACTTCTTTTGGCAGCATTAACATGTAACTACATTGAAAAAAATTCTCATTAAAAATCTCTTAATGCTATGACGTAAAGCAAGTCCCTAAGTTACGAGAACAAGTTTGGAGAAGTAAAATGCCGATCGTGGAGCCGAAACCAGCTTCATTCTTTATCCCGCGAGGGTACTGACAATCAACCTTTCGGATCTTGTTTTGTCACGTGGGGTTTCTATCATCTTGTGTTGTGTGACATGGCACGTGAGAAATCCAGCATCTTGCGTTGCGTGACATGTCACGTTGGTGGCAGTGACAAAGTCCGCTGACATTTCAATCGCAGCTAACGACAACTGCCATGTGATCCACGCCGCAGCTTACATCCGTCACTTTACCAGGTAACGCAACCTGCAGACAAAAATTCAAATATACGAGCAAAGTAATTTACGATCAGCAGATTAGTCTCTGCAATAGTCAATCACTTTTTATTTTGAGCTTCCTCGCAAAGATCTCTATCCTGCGCGGAGAAAATAGCAAAAACCACTAATTTGCAGATTTCACCATCTACGTGAACAATAAAAAAATAATAATAATAAGAAAAGTACTTTTGCTATAAAAGAGACGATCGTCTTGGGGAGCAGGGCTGCTCCGAGAGGTTTTTCTTCCGGTACTCCGGTCTTCCCCTCTCCCCAAAAACCAACATTTGATGTGATTTGATTTAGTCTCCCCAATTAGTAGAGCATCTGTACTCGGCTAAATAGATTTGAGACTTAAAGTGAACATCATCATCAGCATCAATTACTATTTCTTTCTTTCTTTTCTTTAACTTGTAACTACATGAAAATTGTCTCTGCCAGTTAGCGTAATGTAGTAATCTAATGCATATCTTATAGTAATATTGTAATAGTTTAGTGACTTTATTTATTTATTATTATTTTTTTATTTTTAATTCCTTATATATAAACGACTGATCCGCCTAGATTAGACAGTGCTATTTGCGGATCAGTCACGTTTGTAAATGTGTTGTTGAAATCTTAATTAAAGATCATTCATTCATTCATTCATTCATTCATTCATTATCATTATTATTATTACTTTTATTATCATCTATGGTCTCGAAGGAATACCCAATCTAAAACGTTAAACCCTTATCCGACACTATCCACTTTACGCTATTGGCTGTACAATGAAAAGCGTATCAGATATTAAACGCTAAAATGTTTTCAGGGCGTTTTCTTTGGGAAAAAACCCTGCTTATTCCTTTTCCGGTTTAGGAACAAGAGAGAATACAGCAAATGACGTTTCCCACAAAAAAAAAACAGATATCTACAACCAGAACACTCTAGACCAGTAGTGACGGAATTGATCAGAGAGCAGCACGCCAAATATTCTGGATAGAGCATGAGCCTACTTCCGGTGCCACGTCACGGGCTTGGGGGTCGCGCAAGATTTTCCCGCCAAAACGTTCTTAAAACAACGCATACCCGTCTTCAGTTCATTCTGCTATCGTAAGCAGAATGAAAGGCACACAATTCCGTTTATACCGCGAACAGATTAGGTGCCTAAAGAGCAAGTATACTGAGCGTCGATTCCGAGCTGTTACGGAATAGTACCAGAAGAAAGGACCGCTTCGAAGATGTCACGCAGTATAACAATAAATTGATCATATTTTTCATATATACATGTACAAAAATCAATTGAGCGTAAAACCCACCTTTCTTGGAATCCACTGATCCTCAACTGAGCCTAGCCCCAGTCTTCCAAATGATCCTCGCCCCCAGGTATACAGTGTTCCTGAATCTAAACAAACGCACAATAAATAAATAAATAAATAAATAAATAAATAAATAAACAAATCAATCAAAAAAAGTTGAAATCAAGTTTTAGTTCCAAATTACAATACAATAACGTCTGGGTATCACACACAAAGAAAGTTATTTTTGGCTAGTGCGCGACTTACATCGCACAGCCAGGTCTCTCAGCTTCCAGCCACCCAATCAAAACCAACCAATGTATTATCTTTAGGATCAAATCGAGTGAGACACAGGACACTAACCTGTTACAACAGCCGAGTAGTCTGGACCACAGGACACCTGACCAACAGTTTCCTCGATGCTATCAAATGCTTGTATTTTCCTTGGTGTCTTCGTAAAGGATATTTCTCGGCCGTGACCAAGAACGCCATACCCCCAACTGTGAATCTCCCCTGAGGCTACAAAAGCAAACAAAGAAAGAATTCCTCATCGGGTAGGTGAGAAATTTGAGCCCTTCATATTGGTGGGAAGGGGGACAGGGCAGGGCGGGAGGGGGGTGGGGGGACAGGGCAGGGCGGGAGGGGGGTGGGGGGATAGGGCAGGGCGGGAGGGGGGTGGGGACAGGGCAGGGCGGGAGGGGGGTGGGGGGATAGGGCAGGGCGGGAGGGGGGTGGTGGTTACCTGGGAAAATTGAGGATGGGAAGGGATACAGAAGGCGGAAGTAACGGGAAAAAAGTACGTGAGTCGGGAGAAAAACTAGGTGAGGCCCGAGTAAAATATATGATTTTCACATTAATGGCTCAGTCTATAGAACACTGTGCCGGCATCACGGAGGCCACGGGTTCTACTCCCGTACAAGCCTGAATCTTTTTCAGGCTTTATTTTCACTACTGCTTAAGTAGTGTTCATAACTGCGATGATCATTCACATATTCATTCTTTAATCCGCAGTTCAAATATATGATTTTAATATACTCATTCTCAAGACTGATTCTGAAGGCATCACTCACGGGTATATTACAAACCAACAAAATAACCAGCTCCCAGTTGGCTTGTTAGCTCAGTTGGCAGAGCACTGCACCGGTATCGCTGAGGCCGTGGGTTCGATTCCCGTACAAGCCTGAATCTTTATCAGGCTTTGTTTTCACTACTGCTGAAGTAGCGCTCACAACTGCCATGATGTTTGACATCTTTTTGCTAAGCAAACTACAAACAGTAAAAATTAGACTTTGACACCACTCACCAGTAAGTACAGCACAGTTAGAACCACCGGCAGAAACATGTTTGATTTCGGACAAATTCGTTAATAATGAGGCTATTGTGGGCACTGCAAACTAAACAAAATCGGTGACATTTTAATCATCGCAAGTAAATGGTAGATAACAAACCGCTAAATCCGAAAATATAACTTAACAAAAGGTAACAGAAAGTACATTTTCGGCGCGGTCATGAAATGAGAAAGCTGTTGTTCGTCATTTAAATGGGTATTGTCACGGCAATTCTTGTTATAAGCTACAGGTGTATTCAAGTTGTGAGGAAGTAATTCTTCTATAACGTAATGGGCCCGTCTAACACGGAGAGGTAGATTTCTAATTATTTCTTGGACGGAAAAGGAAGTAGTATTATTTCATGGCAATTTCTCCTAAACCCAATGAGGAAACTTGAAAAATGTTAATCTAACTTTTTTCAAGTTGCGATGCATTTTCTGCTCATCATCCATGGCCACAGGCAGCCGCAAATAGTTTAAAAATGCACATATCAAGAACCAGTACATATCAAAAACTGTTTTAAGACGAAAACGACCTGTTTCAGATTTGAAATAAGCCCCCCCCCGCCTTCTCTATTAAGATCCCCGTTAAAGAATTGGAATTAAATAAGCACCCCCCCCCCGCAAAGGGGGAGGCTTAATAGAGCTTTTACGGTATTTAAACATTGTCACAATGTGTTGAATAATAACGTGAGTTGTAACCTAAACTGTTCATTACTGCGTACACTGTTCGTTGAAATACTTACTTGTTCCTCATCACTTGATGTGGCCAACTGATTATACTCATTGTTGCCCCAAGAAAACACTTCCCCTTCATCTAAAAGTAATAATAAGAATTAAAGTGATGATGATGATGATGGTGATGATGATGATGGTGATGATGATGATGATGGTGATGGTGATGATGATGATGATGACGATGATGATGACGATGGCAATGACAAATGCAACAAAATCAGCCAAAGGGAATATGTACATATATGTACAGAAGTGTCTTATACAAATTATAACTCAACAATTTCAAAATTTCTTACTCCTTCAAGCTACACAGTTTGTTATCAAAACTGCTGTTTTGTGTCTCAGAGGTAGCCCATGAGGAGTTGCTATCACCAGATATAGACAGTCACAAACGTATGATATAGTGTAACCAGACACACCACATCCACGTGTTACATGGCACGTGGACAAGGAGTGTTATCCTTGTTTGAAACCCAGCAACCCTAACCCAATCTGATTGGCTGACCAGGGTTGTTACTAATTTTTGAAGTAACCAGCCAACCAGTCATGTCATTACAGAAAAATAAGTAGTGGGAGCAAGGTTTCCTTGTTCCTTTATACTGGTGTCAGTGTTTTGTTTTTCTGTCAGAGTAAAGTAGCAGGGATTCCTACTCTTAAAACCTGAGGAAAATCCCTAGCCCCCTGCTCTTAATGGCAGCCCTGCTAGCAATGACATTCTAATTCAGGATGCATGGCATGAATATTTACCTGAGAGAGCTATTTACCTGAGAGAGCTAAACAGCAGTCTGCTGAGGTGGCAATCTGTTTGATTCTCACATCTTTCAGTGCACCTCCAACCAGCTCAAATGTTGCGTTGTCTTTGAAATGACCCAAGCCTGTGAAAAAGACAATAGCATAAAAGCAAACTGTGTTTTAGGTAGTTTGAGAACCTCAGATAGTTTAGCAATATATGTACATGTACCTTCAGACCTTTTAAGTGAATAAATCAGTCAGCTGGACTGGCAACTGACCTTTGGTTCAAAAGAGAGTCTGTAATTAAACCAGTCAGTAAGTCATTCGGTCAGGCAGTCTGTCCATCTGTCTGTCTATCTATTTGTTGATGTGTCCATCACCTAGACAGCCAACCACTCAATCAATAAGCCAGTCAGCCAGCTACTTGCCAACCTGTCTGTCCATCCGTCCATCAGTGAGGGGTCAGTATAAAACTCAATTAGTCAGTCACTGAAACAGTCAGCCAGTCAGCATGCAACTGACCAATTCAATTCCTTGAGGCTATTCATGCCACAGGCTTACCAGTCTGTCCATCAGCACCCCAGCCACAAGAGAACACCCTGCCATCACTTGTTAACAAAAGGGTGTGGTCAAGGCCACATGCTATCTGCAGATGGAGAATAAACAATAAAATTTCAACAATTGAAGGGCTCAGTGGAAGAAGGGCATAAGTGACGATTTTGGTTATTTTGCTGACGTCCTCCAAATGAGCTGAAGTTTTTTTTTGTGCTGTTTTCAAGTCGGACAAAATCTATGCGCGCTGGCTTAAGGTTAACCGAGGCTCATGTGTGCTGTTTTTAAGTCAAGCAAGAATGTTGCGCACTGTTTTCCAGCTAAGGAAGCTTCTTGAGCACTATCAGTAAGCAAAACACTGGTAATAAGCGCTGCATTTAAAAATGTCGACCATTTCCAAGTCGGATGAGCATCTTGTGTGCTGTTTATGAGTCAAAAAGGCACATTGCGCATTCAACAGGGACGTTCCTGTTCTCTTAATTCAGTTACGAGCATTTGGCGCTTAGTTTTCAATAGAGAATACCCTTGGGCATTGCTTCATGAATGTTAATGAGACAGACTTAATTTAAGTCTGTCTCATTAACATTCATGAAGCAATGCCCAAGGGTATTCTTTATTGAAAACTAAGCGCCCTCGCGGAGGGCATAATATTTCCACAATTCACTGCGGCCGAAGCGGGCGCTTTCTCGCGGGCCACCGAAGCCGTGAAACAGTTTGTCAAAATTCGGAAACATTACGGAGAATTCATCCGAGATAGGGAAATCAGTTAGAATCAAGTCCGATCCTGCTGTATGCCGTTTTTAACCAAACCACCCTCTTCAGCACTTTACTAATATCAGCCAAAGCCTTTCCGAAAGATTAAGAGTCAACCAAGAAACCTGTGCGCCCTTTTCATTTCGGAGGAACCCTTTAAGCTGATTTCCAGAGACTCAAAATACGCCGCTTACTTTAACGTTAACGTTTGCAATGCTCTAGGCCTAACCCTAACCCTAACCCATACCCTAACCTTAACCCTAACCCTAACCCTAACCCTAACCCTAACCCTAACCCTAGCCCTAACCCCAACGCTAACCCTAGCCCTAATTTTAACCCTAACTCTAAACTTAAAAAGAACCCTAAATTTTTTTTGTGCTGTTTTCAAGTCGGACAAAATCTATGCGCGCTGGCTTAAGGTTAACCGAGGCTCATGTGTGCTGTTTTTAAGTCAAGCAAGAATGTTGCGCACTGTTTTCCAGAGAGAATACGCACTGTTTTCAATAGAGAATACCCTTGGGCATTGCTTCATGAATGTTAATGAGACAGACTTATGAAGGGCTCAGTGGAAGAAGGGCATAAGTGACGATTTTGGTTATTTTGCTGACGTCCTCCAAATGAGCTCAAGTTTTGCATGTGGCCTTTGATACATTAGAAAAACATTGCCCTATATTCTTTTCGCTTTTTTTACGCTCAGTTTTCGAGAAAACGCGGACCAAAATACGCATTCTAAGCGTCACTTAGCACAGTTTTTCCTGCTTGGATTACTGAAACTGGACATGAAATGATTGGCAGGGACTTATTGTTTGATAGTGTGACGTAGACTATAAGTTTAGCGGTTAAAACATCGATTCACTGATACGAAACTTACGCGGTTGAGGTCAGCTCGATCGGTACTGAGTTCCATTTAATCGCATTACGCCCGAGTGTTTGCCTGCTCGCCTGGTGGTAAAAAAGACATCATGAAGTCTTGAATTACCCGCAAGCCACTTGCTTCTCTGAAAGAATCCAAAGAAGTTTTCTCTGTGCTTTCCAAATCATGAAATCCCTCTGTTTTGGAGTACAGATTAAGGGGCCAGGTGATAAAAAGTCTGAAAGCAACTCTCGTCTTAAAAGCGGCCCTCCGTTGCTAGTCTCGGACCGTCTGTCAAAGGTTACCGTGCTAAAAGTTCGGAAAACGAGAGGTGTTTTTGGGGTGACTTTAGGCTGAAAATCTCCGATGTTTGAAGAGAGTTGTCCGCGCTTGGAGGCCATAGTTTTCTCCCACAATTCATTGCGGCCACAGAGGGCGCTGTCACAGTGAAAAGTTCCCGCGGGTGACGTAACGGGATTAAATCCGCTCAGACTACGCGTACTATAGATTATTTTCACTTCGGAAACATTACGGAGAAATCATTGAAGACAGGGAAACCGGCAAGATGAAAAGTCCGTCCGTTTACGACGAGTATCCTGAATTTAATGCAAGGAAAAGTTGACGCGTGTGGCAAATACCAAAAGGGAAAATGCATTCGTTATCGTGTGGTGTTTTGTAAACCGGTTAAAACATGCTGGCGAATATCAACACATAAATCACTTTGCCGCGATGACCTCGGTTATTTCGCTTCCGTGGAGGCTTGTAAACATCACCAAAGAGCATTTTCATGCGAGCTAAACGTCAGCAAGAAGTATTTTCACGCGAGATAAACAGCAAAATGTATTTCAAGTTGTGTGACGCATGACAGGACATTAACGATTCAATTTCAGAACATGCAAATAACGCCGTTAAGTCTAACTTAATTAACGTTAGCGCTAACCCTTGAATGCTGTTTTCAAGTCAGACAAACTCTTTGCGCGCTGACTTAAGGTTAACCAAGGCTTCTGTGTGCTGTTTTAAGTCAACCAAGAATGTTGTGGACTGTTTCTGAGCCAAGCAAGCTTGTTGAGCGCTACGATTAAGCAAAACACGGGTAGTAACACCTGTAGTAAGTGCTGCATTCAAGAAAACAAGTAGACCCGGCATATTTCCAAGTCAGCTGGGCACCTTGTGCGCTGTTTATGAGTCAAAAAGTCATATAGCACATTATGGCTTATTGAGCAGAGACGTTCCGTGTTGTCTTAAGCCAATTACGAAATTTTGGCGCTTAGTTTTCATAAGAAGGGCTTGGTGGAAGACTGTGCTAAGTGACGTGTAGAATGCGTATTTTGGTCCGCGTTTTCTCGAAAACTGAGCGTAAAAAGAAGCGAAAGAAATATAGGGCAATGTTTTTCTAATGTATCAAAGGCCACATGCAAAACTTGAGCTCATTTGGAGGACGTCAGCAAAATAACCAAAATCGTCACTTATGCCCTTCTTCCACTGAGCCCTTCAATTATAACAAATTGTTTTACAAGGTTTGTTGTATGCGCTTGAGTGAAAAAAATATTTTAATTCTTGTTAATGCCATTTACCTGTTTAATCTTGCCTGCAATACTTGGTACTGGTATCTTTGTAAACTGTTTGATAGGCCTCAAGTCGAGATCTCCAACTCCACATTGTCCTTGATAATGCCCACCGCAGGTCAAAACTGCATCAAACGATTTACTAATTAATAAGTAGCTGCTTGTTACAGGTACAGGCAGACTTGAGACTGCGAGTCGTCTCTAATTTCGGCAATGAATTGTGGGGTGGGAGAAATACATGGCACTCCACTTACATCTCACCTCCTTGCAATTTCGAGTGCATGTGTTTTTCGACCACCCCACAATCCATCACCGAAATTAGAGACTACTTGCAGTCTAAGGCCCGTTTTCAAATCTAATGCAAATGAGAAAAACCTATTGTTTTCGCTCATTTGCATTAGATTTGGCACATGAGAAGTTCGACGTTTGAAATGGGCCTAAGGCAGACTTGACTCAAACGTCATGGCAGTAGTAGTTTTCTGTAACACTTCTTGTTATGCCATGCTGGGTGTCCTGTGAAGGACTAATGTCCCAGATTTGGGAGGGGGGGGGGGGGGGGGGGGGGGGGGGGGGGGGAGGGAAGGAGTAGTGTGGGCTGTCATTTATTTTTGAGGTAAGCAGGGATATATTAAGAGTAGCACTAGATCCCAGGTGTTGTTAGTATTCTCAATTATGTTTCTCTATCTACATGTAAGCAGCTGGGTATCTGGCCCTAAATATCCAGGAAATCCCTGGCCCAACACCCTTAATTACAGTCCCAAATGCTTAGTCATATTATGGTGGGTATCCTGTGATGGACTGACACTCCATACCAGAGATTAGGGTATCACAAGATGGATGAACATGGCAACCAGCTGTACAGCCACTCTTGGAACCTTCATGCTTGTTACCCTGTCATGGGTTTCTGCACATGTAGCATCTAATCCAGTGAGAGGAATCTTTGATCAGGTGGGCTGTCTGTGCACATGGTGTCAATTAAAATGCAAACAGGTCTTACCATCACCATTATCGGTCAATATTGCAGAGTGCGATCTACCGCAAGATATTTGTTGAACTGTAGCTGATAAGAGAGTTGTGTGCAGGTCAACAGCAGCTGGAGTTAAACCAATTTCTGACAAGATGGAAGAATCTAAGGCAGAATGAAAACTAATTGGCTAAACGAGTAAGGGCCTGGGAATGAATCCAAACTTAATTGAAAATCAATGGCATTGAACTAAATCGATTCTCATATGAAAGGGTATCTCAAAATAAGTACTTTCAGCAAGTTTGACTATGTTTGGTCAAAAAGTTGCCAGTTGACATGCATTTAGATCTTCAAAAAAATCCCAATACAAATGTCTATTTCGGAAAGTGTGTCCCTCCAAACCATACAAGGTCTCTAATTTTCACAATTTTCAAAAGCTTTTGTTTCAGTTCCAATTCAACTGAACAGCATCAAAGTTGGCAAGGTGACAATTTTTTAGTGCTCTTTCATGCAGTGTCAACAATTTTTTTTCCAATCGATAAATTTTAAAACTCATTCCCAGGCCCATACTCATTTAGAACATGGCCAATGGTTGATTGATGAACACAGATTTTAAAACATATTGGCATTTGCTTTAAGTAAGTATGGTGTGGTTCGATTTTTTTCGTTATTTAGGGCCTTGGTCAGACAAGTTGAGACCACCCAAGTTGGATCATCACATAATCCACCAAAATGGCTGGCATAGCTGAAGTCAGCATTAGATCCAATCATCCTTAGCCCCTTTTCCCTTTGACTTGAAATTACATGAAGTAAAACTTACTTGAAACTTAGTTTGAAAAAGAAGGAAAAATTCAGGAGAATCGGCATCTCAAACCTGAACTGTTCGCTTCTTAGAGATATTCAGATCTAGTAGACCAACCGGAACTAACTGCTCAAATTTGCCAATTTTCAACATATTTTACATAGAGTTACAGTGTACAGTCACAAAAGTTGAAAGCTACAGTAACTGGCTAAATATCAGCACTTAATCTTAAATACTACTGACAGATCAGCGCTAAAAATCAAAACACTGTTCCTTGCTGAACTAAAGGTCTATCCTCTCGGTTCTGTAGCTGATACCTAGGATTCTCCTTACGTACTGTATATGTCAATCCCATAAGGGTAGGGAATACATTACATTGTGTAAATGACAGAAAGTGTCCTGAGGGGCTGTGGCCGATGGGATCTAATGTTAACCTGTGTAGACATTACATTTTTGGCACTTGCAATCAAGATCGCTTCTATATTGTCCTGTTCTGGCTCTGGTTGCAATCTGACTTATGCTGCCGGTACATGTAAGTTGAGCCATCTGTGCTTGCAAAATTGTAAATAAATTTACCTTCTAATTTCTTTCCACTCAGTTGTCTTCCCAGTTGTGAAAACGAATTAAGGCCAGTTGTCCAGACCCTGGTACTTTCTGCATCAGCTGCTAGAGTAAAACCATACCCACAACCAATGTGAGAAACCTGCGTGTGAATGCACAAGACATAGGATCATAAAATATTCAAGGTAAAAGTTAATTATTTAAGCCAGCAACTTTGTTCCCGGTGGAATGGTGGGGAGAGGAAATAATTATAATTAAGATGCTAGAAACAAAATTATCGATTAGGGTATTCTACAAATGGGGCGTATATCACATTTTGCCTTAAAAAATAATTATCACTAAACTCACTCTACTTTGGCATATACTGTAGACTGGAAATGGTGTCAGAAATGAAGATCTACAGTTATTTTGCAATTAGAAGGCTAGGATCTGAAGGATCAGCTTCTGACTTTTGCCAAAAACTGACCAAGAAACAGAAACAAAAGGATCTGATACATGGTTGATTAATCTCTTGTTTTGAGCTGGTTCAGTTTTAGAAAAAAAGTAATAACCTATTAATTCGCTGAATCCAGGCCTTTAAATCACAAAATAAGTGCAGAACTTCATTCTAAATGCCAAAGTAGAGAGAATGTAGATTAAGAGAGTAGGATTTTTAGGCCAAAAAGTGACATACAATACTGGCCGTAGGAATAGCAGCATTATGCGTGCGTATCATGCGCATAAATCCGCCATATTGCACGCATTTTGCGTGCGTGTAGGTGCTGCTATTCCTGTGGCCAGTACTGTACATGTACTTTATACCCCTTTTGTGGAAAACCCTTCAATTTCTTTGCCACTACAGCTGTACTTCCTGGCATTTAACCAAACTAAATTGAGGGCATTGTCAGTACACAGCCTAGCATGTCAGCCTTATTGTGGGGCTTGCTGTAAAAGGGCATAGTGCTGACTTGGCCTTAAAAATCTATAATTCTGATGTATGAGAAAATGAACTTAATTCATTTACCCGGCCAGAAACAGGGAACTTGATTGGAAAGAGACTGGGTTCCTGGGTACCAGTCCCCAGCTGTCCTCCATCTCCAGCTCCCCAAATATAGGCAACTGAAGAAAAAGGAGAGAAATGGCCTGCACAGGAACAAAAAAATATGAGGATATTAGAACACTTAACTGAGCACAGGATTTCAAAGAGGGAACTTACAATGTACCTTTACCTCTCTTTGCATCAAATGGTTGAAAACAATATCTCATCCACTTTTGTGGTTTGCTGATCAATCTGCGACACACAAAACTCATTGGATGTCCTGATTTTTAAACTTTCTACTTCAGAAACTGTCATGATTCCATCCCTCAGTGCTGAAAGAAACAAAATAATTTCAATTACATTTAACAGTAAAACAAGTAGTTTGGAAAGCCATAATTTGACTGTGTTAGTCTTTTTCAATGTTTCATGAGTGGCAAGCTAGACACATGTAAGATCACACCCTACAGCAGGAATGAAAGATGCCTTTTTTACTCAGTGAAGTACATAGCTTGATAGGAAAGAGAGCTTTTATTTTCCAATTGAATTTGCTCAGATATATATATATATAGAAACGAACGCTGTTGATGGAGAGACTTTTATTGACTAATCAGTAGGCTAAGTGGTTCTTTTCTTTCATTAAGTGCTTGCGACGTTAATGCATCTCGCCACTCAGCAGTCTACGTGTATACACTGTATGCATGTTTTATTAAAATAAAACCATAAATTATCCTATTAAGTCAAAGCTTTAATTATCTTTTTTATCTTTGGTAATGTAAATTGGTTGTATAAACATATTTCAGATGTGATACCATCTTCGGAAACCTAGGAACTGATACTCATACAAAGAGAGTATCAGAACCTAAGCCTCCAAGGATGGCAACCAATATTTATTAAAAACCACATTCAGACCTGAACAGTCTACTGGTATCAGTATCTAAGAGTATAGAAAAGAAACTGACTATAATGAACATTATACCAATTTTAATGTCCAAAAAATGGATCCACACAATATCCTTTAAGCCCCGACCTCTTGCCACCCAACAGTCTATGGATGCACATGAAAACATAAAGCTTGTGGGATGTGGCTGGAGTGACAAGGATACTTCACAAATTAATGTGACCAAGTAAGCTGAAGTGAAGTATCCTTGTCACTCCAGCCACATCCCACAAGCTTTACGTTTTCACTGCTTGTTTTATTGATATGTGGGTACTTGAGCCTGAGCATTAGCTATGCCATGCTGATGAGGCCTAACAAGGCCAAAACAGCTGTTTATGGCTGCTAATGCTTGGGCTCTATCTTTGCTTTGGTACTGTAGATTTAAGGGGTAATGCCCGCTACCTTGTGGCCTTAGTGCCCTTTTAGTGGCTTCAGCTTACTTGATCAGATTACAGTACCGGTTAAAGGTAAGTTGACAGTCTCTTTCGAGTCTCGATTCTCGACTCGATCCTCGATCCTCGATTCCTGCGAGTTTCGAGCATCGAGGATCGAGGCTCAGCCATCGAGAATCGAGTCGAGGATCGCGTCTCGCAAGATCAGAGATAATGAGCTTGTCGCTTGGCTGATCACTCGATAGACCTCTCGAGCAAATTGGGGATGACATCTTGAAAAGCAACTCCAGCGACTCGAAGGAACGCAAACGATGCAAGAGTAGTCGTTCAGTACGCGATATGTTTCTAAATGTGATTCAACCTCTTTGACGGATGGGCAGATTCGCAGAAATCAACGCTTGAGAAAGAACAGAATGGCCAAGGACT
This sequence comes from Pachyseris speciosa, assembly GCA_016490735.1. Lineage (NCBI taxonomy): Eukaryota > Metazoa > Cnidaria > Anthozoa > Scleractinia > Pachyseridae > Pachyseris > Pachyseris speciosa. The sequence continues at coordinate 101,719 of JAEMWC010000912.1, forward strand.
GACCACGCCACTACAATATCTCCCAATAAGTAACAGATGTTCGATAAATAAAACTTGGCCGACTGAGCGTTGCATGTTTTTGTCACAGACACGCATAATTTTAAGATGAAATTCGATACGCGTACGTGTCAATACATGTGTTCACTAATGGTGCTCGTTCGTAACTTTATTTCGTTGAAACAGGATTTTCTTCGACCGTTCTTAGGAATAAATTTCACAATGTAACTCCTCCAAACTTGAAACACTAATGTGTGTAATTCGTTATGGTATGCAAATTTTCTGTTCTCACGTGCGGTGTGACTGTCAAGTCTATTTTTATTCACTGTTTACTTAGCGCTATTTTTGGCCGAAGAGTGAAGATCATCTCGGCGACGTTTCTATCCAAATTATACACGTATTTCACTTCGGATGTTTCCTCGGAGTTTTACTAGTGTTCCATCGAACGTTTGTCAATTTTTTTATTTCAAAGGCGATGAGCGATTTTCGAAGTTGGCCTCGTGCATGCGATAAGCTACCATGTCTTGTTTGGGTCCTCGCGGTTGATGAGCGCGGGGTGGCGAAACTTGTTCGATCATCGCGCCAGCCTTGAATTCCTTACGCTTGCCAAGCGGCTACTGGCTAGCGACTACACTATTCGCCTACTTGTACACTGTGCATTTTCGTCGACAAATAGCCAACTTGCTCGAAATTTTGATCGCTTTTGATGAAAGTGTCCGCGATGAACCGCAGCGATCTTGATTCGTTACGCTTACGAACGAGCGGCCATATGAACAGTTTGAAATTGAGCATCGGAATTTTTATGTAGAAAAGTAAAACGCCGTGACCTCGAAAGAAACTGAATGTCTTTCGACCGTGCTTTTTTTTATGCAGTATGCGATATTTCCTCGAGAAGTACACCGCGTCCTCAAAACCCAAATGACTTTAGACAGTATTTGTCGCCGCGCTGTCCTTTAGCTTGAATTCGTTGCGTTGTCCGAACGGAAATTGTTGTAGTGTCTACATAAGTGTCCATACAGAACAACTGCGTTCTTTCCTCAAGAACTCGGCAAGCCGAATCGCGTACTCGATGAATAACAATAGAGTGCTTCCTGCGAGAATCGAGTAACGAGGATCGAGTTGAGTTTCGAGTGAATCGAGTCTCGATTCTCGACTCGATCCTCGATACTTGATTCTCGCGAGGATCGAGTCGAGACTGTCAACTTACCTTTAACCGGTACTGTAATTTGTGAAGTATCCTTATGGATGCACATGTTTTATTAATAACACACAGTTAAAGAATCATCCTATCAAAATCAAACCCTCAATTATCAAATGAATTAATTAAGCCCACATAAAATTACATTTCTCTCTTCAGCAACTTTGTTAATACTGATCAATGCGAGTTCACGTATCTTGCTCAATCAATATCAGTGCAGTATTGTTAACCTTTCATGTGTAAATGTTTTTCACGTTACCCTCTTCAGAAACCGAAACCTAGGAACTGATACTCACCCAAAAAGAGTACCAGAACCTAGGCCCCCAAGGATGATAACCGGTTAAAAACCCCTCAAACCAGAAGAATCTAGCTATCTGTCAAAAATTAATGAAGCAATACTAATGCCCATCATACCCATTTTCAAACCAAACTGGATCCACACCATATCCTTTAAGCCCCGGGCTAAACATGCACAATCGAACATCTTTGCCCAACATTGTCACTGTTGGAAGAACTGTTACATCATTTAACTGCCTCTCTAAACTTTGCATTTAAATGATTTTTCATGTTTGATCTAGATCACTCATTCTCATCCAACATTTTGTGTTATGAACAAATTTATGTTTGATTACTGCGAAACCCCTGCCAACAAAGCTTGCACGGCCATTAAAAAGTAACCAATCAAAACTTGGTCAAGTCATAATTTCAGCAGAAATACAGCTGTACGTAAAAAGTGTTCTGTGGGTTCACTTTGCCATTATTAATGTTTGGTCAAACATTATTTGTCCATTTAGCCACTGAACGTCCTCTGAAGCAAGCTCGATTGTTGGATCAAAATGTTTAATCATACAGGTTGTATAACGTACGTACACTGATGTACGCGTACTGTATAGTAGCATGAAAAGGAGAGCTGATCCTCCTCCACCCAATGAGAGAATATGATTGTAATGTTGCTAGCAAAGAGATGACGAAAACAACATTACCTTTCACTATTCAAGCGGCTGGACTTACTGCAGGCGTTCTGTAAACGTTCTGTGAATGTCGAATCGACTCAGCTGATTAAATACACGCGTGCAGATTGAAAGCGAAAACAACAAGAAAATATTGGTTGTAGATAACTTGCTTTCTTTGTTAGTGTTACTGAAATGAGATGAATGTGCGTTTAGATAAAAACCTAAATAGTCAAAATTTAAGCTCAAATTCGAGGAATATGAACTCACCAAAGCAGGAAGATAAAGCGTCAGAAAAATACCCTACGAAAGAGAAATGTCTAATTTTAGCCAGGCGTTTTAATGGCACTCCGCTTGCAAAGGACTGTGGTTGGTTATGACGTCATGGCTTCGATCTCGCAATATAATTATTTCTCTGCGCACATTGTTTTAATTTACGGCTTTAGTTTATCTCTCTATACTTGTACGCAAGTTTATAGTTATCAGGTAGGTACCAGTTGTGAAATGGTGAGTATTTTAACTATTTATGTGTCCAAAATATGCTGTTAACGTCGTAGTGAAAAGTTCGTTACACGAGCTTACTTGGTTTGAGCTGTTTGAATCAGTGAGACGGTGAAATCGAACGAGCATAGATTACATTAAGCTTAACTTACAACGAGTGGAGTTTGTTCCGCTTATATGTGACCTTAAGTCTTACGTGTAACATCATATTGATATATTTAACGCTGCCAAGTTCTTAAGGGAAAACTTCTGTTCAGCTTCCGATTTCCATCGATATAATTTCGGCAGAGAGTATAATTTTGCCTGGTTAGCAATATTGGCCGGCATCTGATCAATCAATGAAGTCAATCATTGATTGTCAATCATTATAATCAGTGCTAAACAATACTAGCCCAATGATTCAATCAATAAAAATCAATACTCAATCACTGAAACTATTGATTATTATGCCTTCAGTGGTGAATACCGTGTGTTTATATTTTACAGTTCATTATAATTATACAAGCACTCCTAGGGCAATCATCTGGAACCTAACTTTGTTTCATATTTAATACAAAACAATTGTTAACCAAACCCTGATCTAACAAAGTTTTGGCTGTTTTCCCACAAATTTGTCACCAGTTTCCCAGCATTTTATTCTAAAAATTAACGTCACCAGTTTCCCAGCATTTTATTCTAAAATAATTATCTGGTTCCACTGTACATTATGTATGTGTAGTTCATTGATTACCGTATTAAACAAGTCATTGTCATACATTGAGTCATGATGTCTTTATAAGCACAGTCACAAGTGAGGAGATGTAAGCTTAAACTACATGTATTTGTCTTGATATCTTTCAGTTTTCACAATGGCCCGTGGTCATCAGAAGTTTCAGTCACAACAAAAAAATCAACAGAAAATGGACAAGTTAAAAAAGTCTCAAGGACATGATCAGAAATCTGCAGCACAGAAGGCGCTGATTTTCACTTGCATTGTTTGCAAGGTATTGTATCCAGTTTCAAGCCATTCTTATTATACAGACCTCCTCCTAGCTCAGCCAAAGTACAAATTAACAATACCATACTTTAGCCCATGTCAAGCTGTCATTGTCCTTATTCCAAACCAGGATCAAATTTGAGTGCATATCAAGCAGTCACCCTTGCAGGGTTTTCATTAAGAATTGTAGTAACAGGAAAATAGTATAAAGTAACAGAAGAATTATTATGAAAGGGCAAAGTTCTTTCATGGAACAAGCGAAATTTAGCATGAGAATTCTGTGTATTAGCCAGAGAATTCTCCAATCTCCGATGCCTAAAGAACACCCTGCCTTTGGGGAATGGCTTGGCGATCACTTAATAGAGGTTGCACAGAATACACATCAAGCACAATAAAAGTGCAGTTTTGTATTACTTATGGTCTCTTAATGAACAGTTTATGCACAAAGGTGCTCAAAAAAATCAACTACTTAGTTACACATAAGAACTCCTGTAACAATATGCACTGAAGAAACAAACGAACAAAACAGCAAAGTCTAGTTACTACAGTCAATTTTGGTATGATCATGATCATGATCATTATTCCTTTTACAAAGTGACTTTTATACAGGTCAAGATAATAGAAACAGTTCTCTAGACTTGGTAATGGGTGACTGTGATCACTCAACAGAGGTGACTGCTCAATACAGGTCAAAATTACACAACTGCTTCACAACTTCACAACTGCTTTCATTTGAATTCTCCCTTATCATGCACCACCATCTTGCATTGTGTTGGATTGTGTGGACCCTTATCTATCCCCCCAGAACTTTATTCCCGTCCAACCTCGCTTTGGTGCACCACACAATCCAAGATGGCCGTGCGTTATATGGGAGTATGATCACACCAACAGGTCGACATTTACATAACATATACTCTAATTGATTGGAACTCTGCCAAAGGAGGTTAATGTGGTATTTTTATGGCTTTTGCAATCTCAACAGTCTCAGATGCCAGACCCCAAGACATATAAACAACACTTTGAGAGCAAGCACCCAAAGGCTGCCCTCCCTACAGAACTGGCCAGTGCATAGTTACTGATGATAATGGTAAGGGAACTTTACTTATGACAAGCCCTTCCAAAATACCACATGTACATATAGGGGGTTATATGTACATGTACATGTAAGTGATGGTGGTGGTCATAGAGTACTAAAGTGATGACATCATAAAAACTAAATTTGTGAAATTATGAGATTTTTTGGATATTCAGAAATAACACGACCAAAAAGACCTACTTGCCAAAAATCAGCATTTTCTTATGGTTTGAGAGCGAGATATTAGCACCGTTATGCTCTGCGGACTCCATACAAATCCTTCTAAATTTTACTCTGTTCCTAAATTTATGAACCAAGTCAAATTTAGAAGGATTTGTATTGAGTCAGCAGAGCATAACGGTGCTAATATCTCAGAGCCAATTTACCTTTAAATGCTGATTTTTGGCAAGTTAGCATCTTTCATCTTGCTCTTTCTGAAAATCTCAACAAATCCTATAATTTCAAAAATTCTAATGTTTGTGATGTCACACTTTAGGACTCGATAGTGGTGGTGATGATGGGGATGTGGTGATAGTGATGGTGGCGATGGTGATAGTGGTGGTGGTGGTGGTGATGGTGATGATGAAGATAATGGTGGTGGCAGTTGTGGCTGTGATGATGACGATGATGATGATGGTGGTGATTATGGTACATAACTGTAGTTGTGATGATGATGATGGCCTTTTTAAGTAAAACAACTAATACAGCGCGACCTCTATTAACTGGCCACCCTTGGGACTTTGAAGAGTGGCCACTTAATAGAGGTTGACCGTTTAATAGAGGTAGAATGTAAATTGGGTAGAAATGGCAGTCAATGTGATTTATTGACTCTATATAGCAAAATGCTTGTTGCAGGGTTCGCATGCACCTTGAAAGTCCTTGAAAGTCCTTGAATTTGAAAATCAAAATTCAAGGCCTTTAAAGTCAGTGAAAAGTACATTGGGTCCTTGAAAAAACCTTGAAATTTGCTGTTTGACTGTTTCCACTTAGTGGAAGAACTAGAAAAGACTTAGACTTGAACAAATCTCGCAGTTATCTCTTAAACCCGATCATCTAGTATCACATTTTAATGGCATTTTTTGCTGGATGGAGTGCTTGAAAAATTAGAATTGTGCCCTGGAATGTCCTTGAAAAGTCCTTGAATTTTTAGTCCAAAAAAGAGTACGAACCTTGTTGTTGAAAAATGAAGATACATCCAAAAATCATTGTAACAAAACATTAACTGCCCTGTATTGGCACATTTCCAGTCCGTGTAAAGTTGTACTGTGCATCTAACACAGAGGGCATGCTACTTGAAGTAAAGTACAGGTATTGTCGTTGTGCAGAAAAATGTGCTAATCTTTGTACACTGTAACAAAACTAAGTCTGCTAGACCATTTTTACACCAACAGTGTGTGTAAATTCTACTGTAGTTCAAAACCTTTGACGGGTGATTTACTTAAAATAATCGGTTACTGCTGTTTCACGCTGTGGGGCGTGAAGTTGTAAAGAGAAAATCAATGCAAGGTCTTCGCAACCGTGAAACTGGGAAAGATTTACATGTGTGTACATTTTGTGGCTTGTGACATGTCATTACAATGGCGATCAAATTGCAGTTCTTGTATTCTTATCGCTGTTCTTCCTGTTGCCATTTCGCTTGAAAAGGTAATAACTGGCCACTTAATAGAGGTAAAAAAGCAGTAAATAATAACCTTGCAACAGCAAAATGGTGGCCGCGGCCACCTAATAGAGGTGGCCGTTGAAGACAAGTATTGAATACAGCATTTTAGTGACAAATAATTCGGGACTTTAGAAAGCGGCTTTTTAATGGAGGGTGGCCACTTAACAGGTGGCCACTTAATAGAGGTCGCACTGTGATATTAACAGCAACAACCAAAATCGTAATCAATGTGGTCATCATCATCATCATCATCATCATTATAATCATGGATGCTGCTCACCAAAAAATGACTAATAATGTTTTGGAGATTTCAAAAAGTACTTACAAAACGATTTCTTAGATACAAAAGAAAAAGACAACAACATCCATGTTGTGTGCTCCTTAAAATGCTACTACAATCAGAAAATCACTTGCCTTTTCTTCAAATTTCAAAAGTGTGTTTGCTTAACACACGACTTGCGAAATTTCAAGCTTTAATTTCAAGCAGAAGACTGTTTACTTTGAGTACAACTTTTTAATTTAATGGTTTGCCATTATTCACGTTCATAACTGACCAATTAGGCCTCGGAGAGCTGGATCCAGGATAAAATGACGTCATTTATTGCAGTGTGTGAATGCAGCATATTAAGTATGCAAAACACAAGTTTGAGAGTCTGAAAGCTCAAAATTCCTGTGCTGCATACTAAATCAGCCGGGTTTACACACACTGCATTCTTACTCTTGTGAGCTTCTACGTCATTTTGTCCTCAATCCAGTTCTCTCAACATTTTGAAGTTAGTAATGGCGGATCACTAAATAGAATATTTCAGTCAAAATAACAAAATGACCTCTCCAAATTAAAGCTTGAAATTTTGCAAGTTGGTTGATAAGCAAACACACTTTCAAAATTTGAAGAAAAAAGACAAGTGATTTTCTGATCGTAGTAGCACTTTAAGTGCACTGCTTTGTAGTAGACTTGTAATTAACTGTGACATTTCTTTTTCAACAGACTGATGTACCGCCTATAGACATAAAAAGCTTTGAAGTCAGATGTGTTGTATAAAACAATGCTGATGACCTATGTGGACGAAGTTATTTTGTATTTGAAGCAAAATTGTTCTATTATTTTAATAGCCTGACTGCATACATTTTTTAATCGGGCTCTTCTCTCTGCCTTATTACCCTTGCTGTATTGATGTATGCAGTACAAGAAGAGGTTAACTTAGATATGGGGAAGGCAAATTAATTAATTCATTTCCTTCGTTAAATACCAAATGCCTTTGCAGCTAGATTTGTTAAATCTGAAGTACCATTATTTTTTATAATTTCTGTCATTTAGTTGTAACTGGTTGTACAGTTCTAATGAGCTTAATTGACTGTGTTAGAAAGATCAAGAGATAGATCTGTTGTCATAGTTATGCAGCTCATAATAACTCTAGACTGGAATATCTCATAATGGATGTTACTGTAAACAAGGACCTCTTTAAGGTACACACTTCAAGCTTGCTGGTTCCAGTCAAATTTAATTATTTGTTTATCAGTACCCAAGATCTTAACGAAAACTCTTTGAGCAAAAAAAAAAAATGCAAACAAACAAACAAACAAAAAGAAAACAACAACAACAAATCATAGTTTTTTTCAAGATTCTTGAATTTGGGTGAATTTATGTATTTGAACTTTACTGTACATTACAGGTTGTAGATCAGTAGCTCTCCAATGCTATGCAACATACAGTGTGTGTGTATCTTACTGGCCTTGTTTGGGGTGCATCCATCTGAGACTATACATTATACCACTATAGGAATGCCAGCAAAATTTAGTCTCCTCTTTCTGCAGACCATTCAGTTTATTAAAACGAACTAAAGACAATTTACTCTGAGTACCTACTAGATTATGTGTACATGTATGACTGGAAGATCATGCACAGCTTCTCATGCCAGTGACTTGGCTTCGGAAGTTAGGGTGACGTGCGGTTTGCGCATGTGTTTCCTGACCCAAATATTGTAATGTCTTGTTATTTGGCTTCCTAGTTCTTTACAGTTTAGTTATTTTAGGAAGCCAATACCCCTTTTTCTTATTCAATCTCATTGTTTGCAAAATTCGCCCTTGTGTTTGTAAGGGTAAATAAAAAGTTGTTGTATGCTCTATTATTCAGCAGACTGGTCTTGGGTCACTTTCGCCAAGAGCATTCTTCAGAATAATTGTTTTTTTGGCATAAATTGGGAAGAGAATAACAATAGAATAAAACCGGAGTGTGCTTAAACCCAAAGGAATGTGTCCATAGCAACCCCTTATATAGCCTTCCACGCAGTCGTATTAGGGGAGTCGTATTTCACTTCCTCCCCACAAAGTGGGGAGGAGGTGACATACGAGTCCCCTAAAAACGACTGTGTGGGAGGCTACCCCTTATATTGATCAGCATTTTATATCTTTCCAATTATTTGATCACAATATTATTATTTTGGTCAAGCGTAATTACAGATCGTTAAAGTATGAGAAAATAATTCTCATCATTAGTTGGCAGTCATTAAGTCCTAAGCCACACGTTGCTGTGAATTTGGTTCCTTCTTCAGGTACCAGAGCCGTAAAACAAAGAAAACAAATGACAGAAAACAATTCAACTCCTATTACAATACCTCAAAAACAATAGAAATATAATGTGCTCTGGTACGTGCAGAAAGACTTGAATTTCACACCAAAATTAAACTACTTGTTTTTTTGACTATAATAGCCGAGCGAGAAAATAAATATTATATTTCATTGTATTATAACGCTTAACACGATAGTAGTACCACTTCACAGTTATTTATGAATAAACATATTTCACACCATAAATGCCCATTTGTGTGTATTTTTCCTGTAATAATTCCCTGCTCATTTTTGTTTGACTGCGAGTAAACGAGTACCACTTAAGGAAATGAGCGACACTGGGGTCGAGTTGTTCGTTGGATGAAATCTCGGTGAACCTTATACGCTTGTTATAGGACGTGTTCTCTCACCAGATTTCTGAACAAGAAGATGAAGCAAAGTTACCATTGGCATGATTGGCTCTATTTCCACTCCAGCCGTTTTGTGCGCTCTCTTCCGCCCTAACGTCCGCCCGCGTTTCTTACAGCTTTCTCTTGTCCCATTCTCCTAAACTGCGAACCTCGCGCTTTATCATTTCCAGCCTCAGTCATCTGAAATGTTCGTCGCGCTTATCAGAGGAGGCTACATTTTTATGTTCCGACGAAGTCTGATGAGGAACAAGAAGGGGGAAAGCCTCTTTAAGGACCCAAATAATTCTCACTCCTAAAGATCCATGCTTGTTGTTACCCCGAACTATTACAGAAATAGTAGCTAGTAGCCAGTTTCCCGTAAATCAGAATTCATTTTAGCCTCTTCTTCAAAGCTACAAGCCCTGGTGCAAACTTTCATATGGAAATTGCTTTTATTTTCATGTGAATGAAAACACGTTTTCATATGAAAGATTGTGCACCAGACCGCGCTTTGATGACGGAGACTCAACCGGCCCCACCTCGATGCAAAAACCTGTGAAACTCACGAATGACGTAAAACAAAGAAAGGAAAACACTCCAAACAATGGCGTACAGCAAAACAATACCTCACAAAACAAAGAAAATCTCGCCAGGTTTTTACACCGAGGTAAATCCGCTCAGGCCCCGTCCACACTAATGCGTTTTCGAAAACTTCCGTTTTCCAAAACATACACATCCGTTTTCGATCGTTTTAGTGTGGACGGTAGGCTAAAAAAGTATACGTTTTCATAAGAAACGTTCATTAGGCCCCGTCCACACTAATGCGTTTTCGTTTGAAAACGTATACTTTTTTTTATCCGTTTTCGCCTTCTGTCCACACTAAAACGATCAAAAGCGGAGGTTTTTGAAAACGCTTTCCAGAGTGGAGTTTTTTGAAAACGGAGTAGTGTGGACAGGGTGAAATGGAGGTTTTCGAAAACGCATTAGTGTGGACGGGGCCTTAGTGTGGACACCGATGCGTTTTCGAAAACCTCCGTTTTTGGCCGTACACACTACTCCGTTTTCAAAAATCTCCACTATGGATAGCGTTTTCTAGGCCTCAATCAAACTCGCAAATGACCCTCGCTATGAAAACACGAATTGTTTGGGTTCAATCGGTAACATTTTCACTACATGAGGTTGTCAGAGGATGGGTGCTTCTGCCCTTTCGGATTGACATAAGTGACAACTGATTTTCTAATGAAGACATCTAGCATCTGTATATAAAATTCGCAACAGCAGATTATGACTGTAAACATCTATTTAATAAACTATATTCACATATTTACATTAAACGTTTCCACAAAGCTATTTGTTTATCTACTAATATGACTATAAGCTTCTGTTATTGTTGTTGCTGTTTTAATTAACGAACAAATTCTCAGTCTCTTTCTCCTTAACTCCCTTAAGTTACAATAATGTGAAGTGGCAATTCTCAGTCATTATACAAATCAAAATGTTCATCTCTTCTTCAGCTTTCTCAAATTACATTGATGCAAAGTACAGATTAGGGAGCGATCGAACCTTCCATTCCTCAATGGGATTTGCCTTTATATACCGATTGAACTGACAGGCCTCGTGTTGGAGTTTTAACGCAGAGAGATTTTTCTGGCCGTTTAAACGCTGCCACTCAAGAGTAGCCTTATTTTGTTGGTGGAGGCTGCAAAAACACAAACAAACAAAAACAAAGAAATAAAATGGTCAAGATTACTTTCTCCATTATTAGATATTGCCAAGTCATTGTCCAAGCATGAGCAAACCTTCCCCCAGAGCTTTCCCCGGGAGGATTGTTTTCTCCCAGGGTTACTTAAAAAAGTTCCCACGGCAGGATCCCACTTCACTTACCAATTTGTACAGGATTTGTAACCCTATCACACACCCAAAAGAAACTGTTCACCCTTCTTCTGTCGATTATGTTATTGGTAGAGCAGAATAATTCAAACGGTAGGAAACACAATCTTCCTTACTAATTAATTCTTGCGAATCTAGGCCTCCTCTTACTTGTTCCTGCCCTTTCGAGTATTTGGGTTTAATTATTATACCCTTCAATTACGGTTAACAGCCTACTTTTCGACCTTCTAAGTACAAAAGGAAAATTGACACTTTTTCTATTTTACGTTGCAAGGTTAATAGACCTTTTTAGCTGGTCGATTTTGTTTTCCCCATGTAGACCATGTGATCTTCCCAAGGGGATTTGCCTTTTGTCTTAAATTATGCGTCCATATACACGTGGATAAGGCGAAATTTCAAAGAAACGGTTTTCTAATAAAATCACGTGGTCTACATCGGGAAAACAAAATCTACAAGCTAAAAGGGTCTATTGTTGTCGCTAGCTAAGTGACCAAGAAAAGCGTTACAGTTTGCTCGGCGTCTCGATTGTTCAACCGAAAGCAAAGAAACAGCGGCAAAGCCACGAGCAAAACTATTCCGTATTTTCCCCATTTCATCAGTCCGCTGTCTGTGCAAACTAAACAACATAAGTCGGCTGTTGCATTTAATTTCTTCATTCGAGACATTAATGCGGACTCAAAATTGATCCTCACCTTAAATTCATGTCCAAAAAGTCGCATCTTTCTTCTGTAATATCGAGAGCAATCTCTTCAAGATAGAGCTTTCTCTCTAGAGTTTGGACATGATCTTGCATTTCAGGGGCTCTGCGTTCTATTTCGTCTTTGTGTTCTGGCCTTAGTACTGGATAATACAGGTACAGCTTTTGAAGATTCCTATAAAAAAAATGATAGTAACGCTTATTCACGAGCTAACCTCATCGCGTTTGTTTCCTGGGCCCAGTTGCTCGAAGCATGGTTAATTAGCGCTAACGGCGGGGTTAAATACCATGACAACCTATAGGTTTTAATACACCTTAACCATTGGTTAGCGCTAACCATGCCTCGATCAACTCAGCCCAGGACTGTTCAGTAAAGTGTACATGACCAAATCTATGTGACTTCTCGATCGCGTCACTTTAATTAGCCGGTTGCTCTTTGCGAGAAAAGCAGACTAGTTTCCTACATTGTGCAACGTCGCAAGATACATTTTAGCATGTAAAACTAAGCATTCTGTCATCATAGTCAGAATTGCGTTGCAAGCTACATAAAAAAAATATTGTTTCATGCAACAGCACTTTTAGGCACTTCCAGCGTTCCTCCACCGAGGCACGCGCATTGGTACCGCATATTCGCTCATTGAAAAGGACTAACTCCCATTTGCTTTATGCTAACAAAAGAGGGTTGGGTTGGTTGTCGTTGGATGTCGTCTGGGCTGTCTGTGTAGCCTGCGTAGCAAGCGTTTTCTGGCAAAGAAAGTCCGAGCAAAGGAATTTTTCGATGATTTGGGCGAGTGAAAAATGGGACGAGCATTTATTTTGCTCTCGCCCCATTTTTCTCAAGGCCATAGCATCGAAAATATCGTCGCTCGGTCTTTCTTTGCTCGGAAACCCCACGGAAACGCTTGCCACGCAGGTTACTGTCTATGGTTTAGATGTGGGTTTATTTTATTAGCGTTTTAAATTTTGATATTGAGACAACATGCAGATTAACTTACTCATTCAAAAGCCGTTGTTGTTCTTCAAGATGAGCAATGTACTCTACTGCTTCATCTAATCGCTCCCTTAGCCGCCTGCATAAAAGAAAACAGACATAAATGATCACTCCAAAAAAAAAGGGATATCGCCCATTTCACAATAACATGTACTTTCACTGTGTGAGCAGTTTTCGAGAGGCTCATTTTCAAAATTGATGATTCAATGCCACTAAAGGTAACTAACGCAATGAACCATTCAGAACAAGACAGGGCAAAAAAATCAAGAAAGAAAGGACTAGAAAGCTCTGTGAAGCGCAAGGAGATACACTCACTCGCAATTTTACACCTGCGCTGGAAAATCAATTGAACCAATCGCAATGTAAGCGGAAAATGAATAGTTTCTTGTTCCAACCTTTTGGGACAAGGTTTATCGCTTCTTTTTAACTTAAAAGAATTATAAAATTGACCCATTTCAATGGTTTAACTGCTTTCTTATTCCTAGTAATCAATAGCTTCAAAAACACGTCTGCTAAGTACAAAAACTCTTTTCGAGTAATAGTTTTTCCATTTTGACATCACAAAGGAGAAGAAATGCATTCGCTCATATATATATAAACCAATCAAGTTCAGTTTCGATCAGCGGTCGTATTAACTGTAAATTACGCTACAAGCAGTTTGGTAAAAGTTCAGATAAATGATGAACAAAGGTTCAAAAATACTGCGTGGCACTAATACGAGTTAAAGTGTTAAAAACAAAAGGTAGTGAAGTGCCAAAGAGTAGTTTGAAAGAAAAACCAAAAAAAAAAAAAAAAAAAAAAAAAAGTTCTCCGGCCAGTGTTGTAAGGCGCATTTGATCACATTCAAATGCTAATTTGCGCCAAATTATGCATCATTTATTATTATTATAATAATAATAATTATTATTATTACAAACACTGCTTTTTAACAGCGCGTTCACACTAGAAATATCGTTCTCGCGAATTGAAGTCAAAAGATTCACAAAAATCTGAGAAACGCGCATACGAATTACTTCAGTTTGGACCTGCGCAAAGCGCGGAAAACTAGCCGTTTTGTCTTGTACTTCATTGGTTGAAGCTGAAAATAAATTGAGCCAGTCATAAAGTAGGCAGACAGATGACTTATTCTGTCAGGAAATACGAAGGGAGCAATAGAAAGTTTAGAAACAAGGATGTGGGGCACTGTGCAAACATTTTCGAATTTCGATCAGGTTCTTATTTTCATTTTCAAAGTAAAAAATCGTTTTTGGTTTAAATTTAAAACCACTGACCTTTTGCGATCGGCTTTTTCTCTTCTTTTTAACTTAAAAGAGCTGCAAAACTGACCCATTTTAAGGGTTTAACTGCTTTGTTATTCAGATTAACCAAGAGCTTCAAAAAACACGTCTGCTCAGTAGCAAAACTCTTTTCGAGTGAAAGTTTTTCCATTGTGACATAACAAAGGAGAAGAAATGCGCGCGCTCCAATCAGCCAATCACATTCAGTTTCGATCAGCTGTCAATCAAAGAAGCGCAGAAAAAGCAATTTTAGCGCGCGCATGACTCTTGTCTTTGAACTCACGTTTTTCTTTATCAGCGGTTTGTTGTGACAACAAATCAAAGGACGGCGAACTCTACAGACGGGCTAAAGTAATGACAAATGAAAAGGCTTACTCATAAAGTCATAAGTCTCTGTTAGAAAATTCAGACTTGTGCTCAAAGGCATAATAAACATTGTTTTATTTCACAGTGCGTTCATGCTAAAAAAAATTGCTTTCGCAAAGTCAAAAGATCCAAAAAAATCTGAGAATCAAATGATAGAAATAATTAAGAGGGAGCCGGTGTTAAGAATGGACTCTTGCTGTCGCACAGTGTAGTTGGATGTATGTAAGCAGGGCATTACTTTCAATGTAATTTTGCAAAAACCTTTAACTGTACGTCAAGTGCAAAGAGAAACTTGCGCACGCGAATTACTTCAATTTGGACCTGCGCAAAGCGCGGAAAACTAATTTTTATCTTGCGCTTCATTGGTTAAAACCTTTGAAAATCAATTGAGTCAGCCACAGACTAAGAGGCAGACAAATTAAATGATTGGTTCTGACATTCGAGAAAAAGGGTTTATAGACAGCGATGTGGGGCATTGCGCAAAAATTTTCGAGTTTAAAGTTGAAGTTCAATTGAAGTCGAAATCGCTCTTGACTTCATTGCAAATCCACTAACCTTTTGCGATGGGCTTTGTCTTTTCTCTTTAACTTAAAACAGCTGTACATTTGACCCATTTCAAGGGTTTATTGTAACTGCTTTCTTATTCAGATTAATCAAGAGCTTCAAAAAACACGTCTTCTCAGTAGAAAAAACTCTTTTCGAGTGAAAGGTTTTCCATTGACGTAACAAAGGAGAAGAAATGCGCGCTAGGTTATCAACCAATCAAATTTCGTCTGGATCAGCTGTCAATCACGGGAGCACAGAAAGATGTTTCTCAGCGTGCACTTGGCTTTGAGCTCTTTGAGCCTCTCTGCAGTTATTTTTCCGCAGCTGGTTAATGCAACGTTTAAGATCATAGGAACTTTGCTGATGATCTACAACCAGTTGCAAAACTACTTGAGATACCCTACCTTATTTCAGTGAGCTTTAATGATGTCTCCATGATCTTGCGTTTCCCCCATTTGTCAAAGTTGCCAGCTGTGTTACATCGCACAGACGTTTTTACCAGCAGCGATTTTAAGAAAGAGAACGTTTTCATTGGGATTTTCAACTGGTTGTAGCTAGAGTGGAAACAAATTAAGGGCTTCCTGATAAATGCTGCCAAATCTAAGTTCCAATTAGAAAATGTGATATTGCGAACAGCCAACACGCCCAAATTTAGTTTCGCCGTGCGCTCAGTACAGAAAAATTACTCTCGCATCACCAATAGGTCTACAAAAATCAATGAAGAACGTAATACAAATCTTTACGAGGGAATCGCCATTAGGGCTGAATTCATTCTGGTAAGTCGTTATTCGCAGTATTGCATGCATTCGTTAAATCGAGGTTCCACTGTAAAAGTTAGGCTGGAGATGGACATAGGAACAATCTATAGGGTTAATTGTTCACTTTTTAGCTTTTTAGATACAGTAAAGACTTGATTACTATATGTGTATATTTTTATTTTAGACTTGCTTACTATTTTTGTTCCCCTAGTATAGCGTAGGTCTTCAGTAGTTACTCACTAGGACATGACTGATGCTTAAATTGGGCCTAATTACATCTACATATGGTAACTTGCAATATCACAAGGACGTAAAGCAAGTGTTAAAACAAAGATAAAAATAATTAATACACAGAGTTTATGAAAAATAAATATCAGCAGCTGCTTTAAAGGTGCCGATGCTTGGTTTATCAATTACTTCTAAATGCAGCTCATTCCGGTCTTTAATTGTTCTTGGCCAAAAACTGAATTTTAACTCGTCACACGATGTTTGAGTTAGTTTAAACTTCTTAACATGCGAGTTCCTTGTTGTAGTGTACGTCTGCCTCTACGCACAAGGTGTGCAAATTAAAAGTTATTTTGAGAAGAATTAGAGAATAAAAGAATAATAAATTTGGTAATCTTTTAAAAATGTGAGACCGTTTAAAAAGCAGGTTCAATTTACTTACAGGGACTTTGCATATGGGGTTGGTTTTAATTTACACTGTGACGCAAACAATAATATTGAAGTTGTGTTAACAACTTCGGAGTTACTGTCTCTTGCTTTCTGAGAAGTACGTACTGTTCTGTATTCACTTGAAAAAAGCACCTCCTAAAAAATACTACACTGTACCTTCAAAAGTGGCACACTTGAGAACAAAAAAAAAAAAAAACACAAGCACTGCCCTGGAGTAAGTGCTGCACCCCTCAAAGACAATGCAGCACTAAAAAAGAAGACAGTAAAGACAATTAAGTTTTATAGCGGTGCTCTTTTCAAAGAGTGTTTTGGAGCAAAAATGTAAGAAAACCAAATACACCTAGCAGCGTTCATTGTCGTTTTGTTTGCTAACATTTTGTTACTGATTGCAAACTAAATTTATTATGCTGTTGTTACGCTGTCCTTGCCATTTTCGAGCCAATGAAAAAGAGAGATTACATAGAGGTAGTCATGTTTTATTCACAAAAGGAGATGAGCAGTTTGAAATCAATACCATACACAACAGGCGCTGAAGGAATCAAGGACAAGTTAATTACAAGCACCACGCCTGAGTGCATCAAAGAGTTGAAAAAAAATTGTAAATAGCAATGTGGCACTCTTTCTAGCTAATACGGTTTCCAAGCCTTCTCAAGCCTACATGTATTGATAAGGCAAAGTGGAAATATATGAAGAAAAGGAGCCTTTAAGCAGGAATCTTGGAGAAGCAAATGGATTTACACCCATGTTCTTTGCTCATGCCTTGCACTTGAATTATTCCCCAATTTTTTGCACAGAATCCACAGGTGTGCTTGGCTCATGGTTTATGTAATTTCCTGTTGTCATCTTGCAATATCTTAGGTTTCTTTCAGTTTCACAAGAGAATCAGCATACTGAAAGTCATTGCTCTGTTCATAATTGTACATGTCTAACGCCACCACACAGCTCTCCTAAAAGAGATAAAAGAGAATATGCCATAACAATTACGAATCATTTCAATACTGCACTTCGTCTGGTTGAAAGCCATATTGATGTGAAATAACTATTGAGGCAAATACAAGACAGGGGGTGCTTACCATTTGTCAGAAAAATCCGGATGGAATGACCGCTGAATAATGGTCAACGATTTTCCGAATTTACCGACCAACCAGATGAGATTGGCGCATACCATTTACTGCAAGGCGTTCCGTCATGCGCACTCAATCGTTCCGGCGCAAAAGGACCTGGAAACGGAACGATTCGCTCAAATGATTTATAAGCAATTTTCTGAAATTCCATTCTGAACGGAAAAAGAGGACCACATGTACCTCTGGAGGTTGTCCACAATTTCTGAAAAGATTTTCCGAAAAATTACCTTACCATTTGACTTCAAACCGAAATTTCCGGAATTTTTCTCAGGACAAATGGTAAGCACCCAGTGTTTTCATATGACAAGGTTTTCATCAGATCTTTTTTCTTTCATTTACATGCATTTGGTGAAGATTTATACGAACTGTATTAAAGCCTGCAATTCTTATCAAATGTAATAAGTGATGCAGTACTCTTTTAAGATAATATGGCTTACAAACTACCTCAAGTCTACACTGTATATGTATGGCAGTGCTTATGAAGTGAGAATGCAAATAAAATTATATACATGTAGGTTAGAGGAGGCTTTAAGCAGGAAAGTCGAAGAAGCCATGCATTAAAGCATGAACAAGTCCCTTGATCTTGCTTTGCACTTTAATAGCTTCTGGAGACCTCATGAAAACTTGATGATAATTAGGAAGCATTCACAAATTTTTCTTATCCTTGATTTTTACAAACTACAGTAGTTAAGACTTCATTTCTAAATGTGTAGACATTTTACATCTATACCAGGGGCACCCAATGACAAGTTTCGGTAGATATCAGTTCGATGGAGGGTGGTTCCCCTCAGACTTTCAGGGTCGATTAAAGATTGCACTTGGATTTTAGTAACTGAAATGCGGCCTCAAAGATTTGCACTGGGGAAAATCATAGCCCCTTAGGTTTTCTTAAAGGTCATAATTTCTGTTTTTGGTAGTCAAAAGCATCAGCTATCATTTTCAGAAAGAAAATAGTTCCGTACATGTAGAAATTTCATGGAAAGTTCATTTCAACTTTCATTTTCTCAAAGGAAGATTTTGCTCCCAGCATTTTCCGCCAATTAAAATTTCAACTAAGGAATCCGAATAGATGAAATTCTTCTAGCTGACAAAAACATCACCTTAAGCAGACTTCACACACCTTGAGGTGAACGAAAAAACGACTTTTTACAGCTTTTGGTGGATTTGGCACATTGGCTGTCCCTGCCATATGTGACAGTCCATTCCACAATATAAATATTTTGTAAACAATGTAATTTAATGAACTTTCACATTATCCTTTACCAAACTACAGTTTACAAGTGTAAGTACAGTCGTATCATACCTTTACAACTCTTTCTTGATCTCTTGAATATTTTTCTAAAGCTGTTAAACATTGATCCTGAAGAACAACAGAGAAGAGAGAAATTTTCCAACTTAACATTTTAACATAAATGCACCACACATTAAATCTATTACATTTAACAGACACTGATAATCATTTCAAGTTGACTTGATAAAGTCAGTATTGTGAAATACATGGCAGCATAGGAAATTTAATATTTTTGCTCTCGAATAGCCAGGTGACCCAGTTCCATAATTTGTCAGATACCAACCTTTGCAATTGATCCAAGTGCCTCTGCACACTCGTGTCTAACCATTGGATTTTCCTTCAGATCTTCAAGATTCTGATGACGACAACAACAACAACAAAATCACTGTACATTGCTTTATTAGTACATATTAAAAAAATCACTTGTCTGTAAACATCGTCACCCTTTTATACTTGTACACAGCCAAACATTAGTTATGCCTAAGGTCTATGGGCTAACTAGTTAATTTTATGTAAAATAATTTTACTTATTGTTTGATTGTTTTTTTTTTAAATGTTCAGGCTTTAGAAATTTGCAACTTTGTAAACTTGAAATGTATGTTCTTGTGAGCGGTTGCAGTACAAATAAAAAACTGTTCTGAAGAATCTTGATGAGACCTTGAAAGATAAAATTTCAGAACATTTTAGCCCTTACATGTATAATAAAACTTGGCACTATAGAATTTATTATATTCAAGGCAATCAAAGTGTGTATAATTTATGAATTAAAGTGTTCATTATCACTGACATATGTTTATTTGCAAGCAATATCAATTGATATTTAGAAACTATAAACAAATTTAACAATTAAACTGTCAAATAAAGTTGATAATTTAATATTTTTACGATTGAATATTGTTGAAGAACACTGGTGTACACATATGAGCTTGCCACTATCGTAGTGGTCAATTAGGAAGCCATTGGTGTCCTGCGGCCAGTCGCATTTGCAGATAATGTAATGTACGCCTGATCAATCACAGGTTAACTGTACACGTACACTATTTAATGCATACTGTACCTCTATAAGCTGTGGAATGGCTGCCTCATGTTGCATCTGTCCAAGGACATAAGCTACATGTATATAAAGCACAAAATACTAATTATTAAAAAAGAAGATCTAGTTTGAGAATGTCAACAATATTTCTGAAATGAGAATGTGATTAGAAGCAACCAGACTGTAGTACATATTGGAGAAAATAATTGTTAGAGGAAAACCCAAATGTTTGCCATCCTTCTGAAACTCTTTTGGAGGTTTGCATCACAGTAAAATGCAGGACTTGCTATTATGAATCATTAATTGAAGGGCTGGGGGCATAAACTGCCTATGTGTAGTTTTAGGTGTTTTTTTGCATACGTTATTCCTCGAAAACGAAAAAGAAATCGGTGAAAAAAAATACGGGACAATGTTTTTGAATCAAAATGCAGTTCACATGCAAAAATTTGGACAAATCCAAGCGAACTAAAAAAACGGCCGAAAATTACACATAGGCAGTTTATGCTCTCAGCCCTTCAATTAAGGATTATGCCTCTTATTGTTCTTGCAAAAATGGGTTTCTTATATTAGGAACATGCTTTCTAAAACATTTTTTTTTTGCGTGGTGTCATAGATAATTTTAGTTTTCATAATTGACATCCAACAAATTACTGGTATTCTTCTATTTCCATGATAATTAACCTTACTAACCTCATTAGCATGTGCAAAATTCTTTTTTTTTCTTAAGTGAGGTGGGACTATAAGTTAACAAACTGTGCACAAGTCGTACATATAAAATAACAATCAATTATCCACCATTAATGGTAAAGCAGGTCTTGGTGAGGGTCCAATTGAAGGGCTGAGAGCATAAACTGCCTATGTGTAATTTTCGGCCGTTTTTTTAGTTCGCTTGGATTTGTCCAAATTTTTGCATGTGAACTGCATTTTGATTCAAAAACATTGTCCCGTATTTTTTTTCACCGATTTCTTTTTCGTTTTCGAGAAATAACGTATGCAAAAAAAAAAAAAAAAACACCTAAAACTACACATAGGCAGTTTATGCCCCCAGCCCTTCAATTGATGACGGCTGCACATGTTGCCAAAACACACTCTTCCAATCAACAATTTATTTTTTGCTATCATGATCTTTTAGCATCTTATAACCTCTAACCAATGAATTGAAAATGCCATAAAACAATAAAATTTTATCCAAGGCACATAATTAATCAAATTTAAATAAGCTTTAACATTACCCACCAATTTCATGTCTGAATAATGCACTGGTACACTTGAGTCCTTCTGCAAGGGCCTGCAAAATGGCATACAGTGTGGATATGGACATGTACATACATCTATGTTGATTTAACAGAATGAAAATGTAGAAATACTGTAAGTACTAGTAAACAGATATATGTACAGTCAGGTGTAATGCTCTAAGTGTTCATCTTACCAATACTGACTCGTCATCGCCCTTGTTGCGTAAGGAAAACATTGCCCTGTTTGAAGATAAATTACCTGAATGTCACCATGAGTGAGAAATCACCTCTTAATCTAACATAAAAAAGGCTGGTGGTTAGACCACGGCTGCTTTTCTCCAAGAAGATTTCCAACATACATGCACCACATGATACCCAGCATAATGTCAAGCTCTACCAGCATTACCATCAGTACAACTTTTTACTTCTCCACTATATAAGATACTAAGCGATCCGAGGATGCCCAAAATGAATAGACTTATTCCAAGGAATAACAGTACTTTAGCTTGTACTGTGACCATACCTGTATCTTACAAACAATGGGCAAGATTCATCAAGAAGTGTGTTTTTTAAGGTCTTTGTGTCCTGTACTAATGATGGTGGGGCAGGATCCACTGATTTATATGGATTTGTGCTACAGAGAAAGATTAAAATTTAATTAATACCACTTGAAGGGTTTGCTGCTAAAAGAGCGCATATCATGACTATCTTTGGTCTTGAAATCTAAATCTCTCTATTGACAACAACTAGATACACTGTATAATTATTTTGTAAAGGTCAATCCATTTTCCTCATTTGCACAGTTCAAGTTAAAAGCAGAAAAGCGAGTGAAAAATGAGTATCATGCTTTATAACAATGACTCTTTACATGTAGTATGGACTTAACTGTACTAGAGCAGTTATAAAAGTGAGTGGCATAAAACCAAAACCAGAGCAATATATTACTCCAGCCACTCACAACAGACCAAAACATTGCAATGAACCAACCAGAATAGGAAGCAAAATAATTATATGTAGCAGGCCTGCGCAAAGTGCGGGGAAATACGTGTGTGCAAGTCACGATTGGTTTTGGTTTTTGTTAAATTTGCTTCTCATTGCTTGAGAAGGTGGCGTGAGTTTTCCTGGCCAATCACACTCAATTGAAAACCGCTCTAAAATTACTATGAAAAACCAACACATAAAAATATAATTATGTGTAATTGAGCAAATAATCAAACTATCATACTGTAAGTACATTTCCATTGTAACCAATGACTTCTAGAGAGACTTTAACCCATTGGCACCCGTGCCGGCCAAAACCGGCCGTAAAAAACTCCCATGCTTCAAAACATTGCAACTTTCTCAATCGCACGAATATTGCCTTAACTGTTAGTTGTGAGCACGAAATGGAATGCCCTTTAGATTTGGATATCCAATAAATGCAAGAAACGTAGCGACTTTTACCAAATATGGCCTTTTGAGTTTGGACAAGAACGAAACTGACCATTTTTAACGTCAAAGAGAAACGACAAAAATGCCCCTTTTTGCCTTCATGTTTTTTAAGAAAATCATTGCCAAAAAACCAAACTTCAACCATCATAACGAAATTCAGTCCTTTTTCTAGCTTACAAATGACTTTTTTTGTTCATATTCTTCTTCCGAGCGTAGATACAGCCTTTTGTTCCAGATGCTGGGAAATGACGAGAATTTTTTACAGCACCCGTTCCTTCTCCCAATTCTTTCACATATAAACTAAGTCTACAGCTACTCCGACCTCTGCCAAAAATTCCTGCTTGTGGTCATCTTCAGGACTCAGAAATTCCAAAATATGTGGTGGTAGGTCGAGAAATTCATCAATAGTCGAGTCCCAAAGGAACTAAGTGTTCGACCGGCCAAATTCCCAGTTCGTCGAGTAACAAGCCAAATTCAACAACAAAGTACATCACCTTGCTCGATTCTTTGAGAAAGTGGACTCTTAGCTACCGTCACGCTTAATGATGCTCATCAGGCAGCCGCTAAAGATGAAAAATGGCTGTAAATTTAGCAGAAATCGTAAGCAAACCGAACTTGGGCCATTGTTGTCGCTTCACGGATAAAAAATAGCTACGTCAAAATGACGTTTTCAGAAAGCTTGAGCCTCCAGTGGCTTAGGACAGCACCACTTTTCCCTGGTAGTTCAAATAAAGAGTCACGAATTGCTATTCATCCTTTATAGGTGGAAAATCACTCTGAAAATGTAAAAACAGCCGGTAGTCAATGGGTTAATTTATAATTAAATTGAGATTTATCATCTCTGAAGCTGCTCTTATTATTTATTTATTTTGTAAACAATCTGCTCTTATAACAAGGATCAGATCAGCAGAAATGTAGGCTCGGTCCCTCAGTGTTCAAAGTACCTACATGTATGAACTTTCTGCAGTCTTCATAATTATTTTGTCATGTGATCCAAATGGACACATGGCTAATTAGCCACAAAGAAATTTGTTCATTTCTGTTGATGAAGCCCTTGTGATAAACTGACTAGCAAAAGCTTTAGAACATGTTTAATCTGAATTTCTTTTCTCTGTAGAAATGGTTTGTTACAAACAATATTATTATAATATTTTACGTGTAGGTAGTACAGTTTTCTGTAATTTGTATAACCTTAGATTTTCATTCTCATGGGAACTCTTTTCTTTCAGCCATTCTATTCTTTGCACAGCAAGTTGACAAGTCTCTGCTACCTACAAGAAACAAGAATAACTTCTTTTGAAAAATACAAATACTGTGCAACATTTCACAGGGGCACCCCATGAGCCAAATCAACCAAAAGCTGCAAAAAGGCATTTTAAGTACCTTATAATGTTTGAAGTCTGTTTAAAGTGATGTTTTCATAAGTTAGAAGAAGTTCATCTGTTCAGATTCCCCAGCTGAAATTTTAATTGCCCAAAAATGTTACAGAACAAAATCTCCCTTTGAGAAAATGCAAGCTGAAATGAACTTTCCACGAACTTTCTAGGGAACTATTTTCTTTCCGAAAATGCTAGCTGATGTTTTTGACTGCCAAAAACAGCAATTACGAGCTTTCTGAAAACCTCAGGGGCTATGATTCCCCAATTGCGAATCTTTTAGGCCTCGTTTTAGATACAAAAATCAGAGTAAAAAAAAAGTTGTCAAGTACTTCTGAAGAATTTAAATTTCGTGGCTGGTATGACGCGGCGTTTCGTCTCGGCCAAGAGACTCATCAGATACTTTTCGAATTCCAGCAAACTCGTTGAGCATCACGCTCAAAGTCCCGTTCGCGAAGTCAAGATGTTAGCAGTATGGCCCTCTATCGCAGAAGGATTCCCAACCGCAAGTTCACGAGTTTATATGCAATAAAAATTGTCAAGTACTTGTGAAGAATTTAAATTTCATGGCTGGTATGACGCGGTGTTTCGTCTCGGCCAAGAGACTCATCAGATACTTTTCGAATTCCAGCAAACTCGTTGAGCATCACGCTCAAAGTCCCATTCGCGAAGTCAAGATGTTAGCAGTCTGGCCTCTATCGCAGAAGGATTCCCAACCGCAAGTTCACGAGTTTATATGCAAAATCAGAGTGCACTCTTTAATCAACGCCAAAACCCCAAGGTGAATTACCCTCCACCGAACAGATATCTATCGAAACTTGTCGTTGGGTGCCCCTGATTTCACTGCCCAATTTCATGGGGCTTACAGTCTGAAATTTTTCAAATTTTGAAGCCCCCCAAAAGGCTGCCCTAAACTTGCAGAAAAAATGGTTGTGTTGCAATTTTGGTAAACTCTCAACTTTACTCTACATGTACCACGCATCATACACCAGATTAAAAATTTTGCAACAGCCAATGTTTTGAGGAAACATAAGATTAATGTTGCATAAATAAAGTTCAGATTACAAGCAGATTGTAAGATGTTTCACAGAATTCTGATATTAATTTTACTGGTATATAATACTAAAAATTAATAATAATAATAATAATAATAATAATAATAATAACAACAACAACAACAACAACAATAATACCATCATCATTAAATGTCATTGTTGTGTCTGCTAAATCCCCATTTAATTTCAATTTTTACCTTAAATGATGATTTTCAACCAAGCACTTGTAAAGACAAAACAGAGACTAGCAAACCAAACACTCCTCCTCAATTAAATTTTTGTACCTCTATCTGTGGATCTTGAGCATATTCTCTCAAGATGTCAAGCACTTCTGCAGATCCAATAGCACCAAGTGCCTCCCCAGCCTGAAAATCACAGTGAAAAATCATTGCAAAGTATTACTCACTCAAAGAGCATCAAAGTGATATTCTTTTATTAAAACAACTGATGAAGGATGAAAAATGTTGTCCTTAACCCATTGACTACCGGCTGTTTTTACATTTTCGGAGTGATTTTCCACCTATAAAGGATGAATAGCAATTCGTGACTCTTTATTTGAACTACCAGGGAAA
This sequence comes from Pachyseris speciosa, assembly GCA_016490735.1. Classification (NCBI taxonomy): domain Eukaryota; kingdom Metazoa; phylum Cnidaria; class Anthozoa; order Scleractinia; family Pachyseridae; genus Pachyseris; species Pachyseris speciosa. Next base: position 127,350 of record JAEMWC010000912.1, read on the forward strand.
AGTGGTGCTGTCCTAAGGCACTGGAGGCTCAAGGTTTCTGAAAACGTCATTTTGACATAGCTATTTTTTATCCGTGAAGCGACAACAATGGCCCAAGTTCGGTTTGCTTGCGATATCTGCTAAATTTACAGCCATTTTTCATCTTTAGCGGCTGCCTGATGAGCATCATTAAGCGTGACGGTAGGTAAGAGTCCTCTTTCTCAAAGAACCGAGCAAGGTGATGTACTTTGTTGTTGAATTTGGCTTGTCACTCGACGAACTGGGAATTTGGCCGGTCGAACACTTAGTACCTTTGGGACTCGACTATTGATGAATTTCCGCCACATATTTTGCAATTTCTGAGTCCTGAAGATGACCACAAGCAGGAATTTTTGGCGGTAGGTCGGAGTGGCTGTAGACTTAGTTTATATGTGAAAGAATTGGGAGAAGGAACGGGTGCTGTCGAAAATTCTCGTCATTTCCCAGCATCCAATGTGGTCTAGATGTTGAAAATGGCGGAAAGGCCCGAATGCACTGGAACAAAAGGCTGTATCTACGCTCGGAAGAAGAATATGAACAAAAAAAGTCATTTGTAAGCTAGAAAAAGGACTGAATTTCGTTATGATGGTTGAAGTTTGGTTTTACGGTGATGATTTCCTTAAAAAACATGAAGGCAAAAAGGGGCATTTTTGTCATTTCTCTTTGACGTTAAAAACGGCCAGTTTCGTTCTTGTCCAAACTCAAAAGGCCATATTTGGTAAAAATCGCTACGTTTCTTGCATTTATTGGATATCCGAATTTAAAGGGCATTCCATTTCGTGCTCACAACTAACAGTTAAGGCAATATTCGTGCGATTGAGAAAGTTGCAATCTTGTGAAGCATGGGAGTTTTTTACGGCCAGTTTTGGCCGGCATGGGTGCCAATGGGTTAAAACTCCTTAAGATTGTTTTTAAGAGTCCCAAGTTGAAAGTTTCACTTTGACATTCTTAATATAACTATATCCAGTGTGACTACATAGCAGTTCTTCTCAAATTGGATACAATTTGTACTTTATAATTTATGCTACATACATGCAGTGTACCGTATCAGGACAAGAATTATTGATTGGGGAAGCACTGTTGTTATAAGAAGGACAGAATGATTACATACAGTGTACAATGTACAGTACCAAGCCTACACTGTATGTAAAGTTCCAACACAACAAAACAATAACTGCACTCAATTGGTAAAAAACAACTATCCACCACACGCTACACATACCTACAGAAAGACAAATTGCAGTTGACAATGGAACGCTACACATGTACCTCCAGAAACTGTAGTGTGAGAATCTAATATACCGGTGCAAAGTGTTTTCCAAAAATGTTCAAGAACAAATTAAAATAACTCTATTGTTCAATCCTTTACCTCATGCCTCACCATAGCCTCTTGTCCCTTGTCTTTGAGAACCCTAAACAATCAACACAAAAGTTTATATTTTCAGGGTGAAAACATTTACTAAATTCTATCAGGGCAGCAGTAATAAAAGCCCACAGTTAGCATTGATCATAGAGCGGATTATGGTCTTCATGTCACTAGAAACTGGCGGCAAATGGCACAAACAATGCAAGTCATTACCTTATCAAGACAGGAACAGCATATTGATCCTACAAGAGATATGAGACAATAAGAGATAATTAGTTAAAAAAAAAATTTTTTTACACATAGGTTAGACATCATGAGTAACAGAAGTACATGTAGAACTATTCAGTAATATATCATCCCCAGTACCACTCCATTATTCTATTTCTAGTAAGAGTTCTTAACTCAACATGCCAAAAAAATACAGGTTGGCATACCCTGTACATAGGTACTACAATATAATTTAGCAATACCATAAAAAAATGAAAAAAATTAAAATAATAAAAAAATAAAAAATTAAAATGCTCAAAGGACTTTTTAATGGGGCTTGTTTTCAAGGAAACCATCACAGTAACTCTGTTACATTTCTAAACTGTGCAGATTCATTGCAAGACTAAGTCAATTGACAAAATTCATCACATAAAACAAATACCTGCATTTGTCCCAAACAGTATGCTAACTCATGCTTAAGTAAAGCTGAGGGATCGTCAAAACCTACAGACAAACAGAGGTACACTGTATGACAAATTTGTATTGTTTCTTGACATTTTTCTTCAATATTCAGACAAGCAAACTTTAAAATAATTAAAAAAAATCTAAAATTATTAACCTTTTCACCACCAAGGGGGACTATAGATTTTACTTTGGCTATAACGCCAGACGATTGTACACGTACTGTACTCGTCAAAGGAAGGCCTCTTGGTGGTGAAAGGGTTAAAAGCTATCTTCTTAACCATTTCACCACCAAGGGGGGCATTATAAATTTTACTCTGGCTAATGCCAGACGATTGTACTTGTCAAAGGGAGACCTCTTGATGGTGAAAGGGTTAAACTTACACTTTGAAATATAGTCAATTGCCTCATGCCCGCCAAGATTTCGTAAAGTGAACAGAGCACGAAATCTGCTGGCCAATGGCCTGAAAAGAAATAAAAACGAGTAAAGTTGCGACTTGAGCTTAATTCAATTGCCTACACAATATTTTATAATAATTTATAACAAAGCTACACTTAAAACCCCATTGAAGTCCTGAATTTTTTTCAGGCTTCTTTTCGCAATTGCATAAATTGCATCCACAACTGCGAGGATCATTCTTCATTTGATTTCATTTCCGCAGTTCATATATGATTCATTTCATATATCATTCACAAAGCTACACTTAATAGACCTTTTCGCGGTAAAATCCGCCATTTTGAAAATGGGGCAAACATTGCACGAAATACAGTGTTTGTATGGGGAAGCCGATGTCAAATAACTTCGTAATATTGGGTATCTGTACAAACTTCGAATGGTGAATGTAACCTAGACGGCCAAACATTGTTCCTTTTAAAGCTGAGGGATACAGCTGAGCTTGAATGCGAGTAATCGCGTTTTTTATTTTCCATACATTTGCCTGTAATCTCCGCGAGACTGGCAGGCAAAATTTACAGGCAAATGTATGGAAAATTAACCCATACAAACACTGTATTTCGTGCGGTGTTTGCCCCATTTTCAAAATGGCGGATTTTACCGCGAAAAGGTCTATTAGTTACATGTATGTAATGTAAAACAAGTTTTAAACGAAAAACCATGCAAGTATTTCCACACCAAACATCTCTGAAACAATACTATTTGGGCCACCCAAGTTGATGGATTGAAAATGACTCTCAGATGAGAAACATCAGTTAACAGAGTCCACAAAATATTAAAAGCCACTGAGGTCGACATAGGGTGACTCAACTTAGCTTGATTATATGAGTGTTTAGAATCAGCCGTTGCCTACTACTGATTCTTCATTGATACTTACTGGTTTTGATCTGCTAGTTGAGCACCTATTTGTTGTACGATCGAAGAATTAACCATACTTTAAAATAAGGCCACAAAAACCATAAAAACACCACAAAAACTGTATTTTTTTTTCACTATGAGGAAACACGATGAGCACTGGCATACTGCTGACAATAATAACCAAGGGCTCACATTTGCCGCTGTGCAAGATGATTGTGCGCTCGAATGAAAATTGGCGGGAAAATGGCTCTTGCAGCAGAAACCTTCCCGCCAATTTACTGATTTAAAAAGGATTGCATACTTCATTTGGAAAAGAAAAAAGAAACACTGAGAAAAAATTAGTTCGAACAGGCGTAAAATATTTGATTTTGTCCTTTAATCAAAAGACACAGGCAAATGATGAGTTGCGTTACAGGCTCCAGTGGTTCGCCAAACTTTAGGATCGATGTTATCGTCGACTCACTTCGTGAACTTCATCAAGGTGAATGAGGTTAAGCTTAAGATTAACTTCAGCTTAACCTCAAGTGGGCCGGAGATAGCCAATTGATTGCTAACTTTTACTTGTTTAATCCTCCTTTTTTTATCCGTTCGTTATCTGTCTTTTTCAGAAAAAGAACGTCTGCAGCAGCATTTCAATGAGGAAAAATCGCGCTGCAAATCCTTGGAAAAGAAACTTGAAGCTTGTAAGCATGCTTTCATGTTGTCGTGTTTTTTTTTAGTCTGAGTTGAAATTCTTACTAATCCAGCTGTTGAACATTATTTATTTCTTTTCAGATCAAGCGAAATATTATCAGAACAGCGAAAGAAACTGTAAAATGTTGGGTAGGTCTTGAAATCAGCTAAAGCATAAGCACCTGCATAAGCCTTAAGTTGAGGTGGCTCCTACCAGTTACCAGCATTTTCAAGCACTACTATTTTGATGGATCATTATTACCTTTAAAGTGGTATCAAAGAAATGCCCAATCATTGGCGAACAAGTTACGAAACATTTTTATATAACAGGTTACCATAGCAACACCAAAGCCTGTTGAAAACACCCCTTATTTTAGCTTTAAGCAAGAATAATATGCAGAAGCATATGGTGGTGACCCCAATTTTTTATTGTTGAAAAGTAATAAGCTTGTCGAGAGCCAACTTTTTGCAAAGTTTAAAAAAATTGTAGGAGCGGATTCAGAGCCACCTTAAATGTTCGAAAATTTGATGTGGCTCTAAATCCGTTCCTACAATTTTTTTTTAATTTTGCAAAAAAGTTTTGTTTTATTATGCTAATTGTTTCCCGGAAATAAAAAAATGGGGGTCACGGAGCGAATTTTTTAAGTTATTTTCGCTCAAAGCTAATATTAGGGGTGCTTTTAAAAGGTTAAGGCGTTCCTATGGTAACCTGTTATATCCAAAAAAGTTTCATAACTTGTTCACCAATGATTGGGCATTTCTTCGATACCAATTTTAGAGGTAATAAACTAAAAAGATTGGTAGTAATGATCCATCATATTATTAGTGTTTGAAAATGCTGGAAACCGGTAGGAGCCACCTTAAGCTTAACTTCAAAATTTTAGAAGGTCCGTAACACAACCGTGAAAGAAGAATTGTCAAAGAAGTGAGAAATTTTGTTGATAAAAACATTTTGGAGGTGTAAAATCTTGGCAAACAGCATCTATGCAGAGAAATGTTTTTTTTTTTTCAAATGCAAATACGATATATTTTGAGCCTAATACCAGAAAAAAATCTCAAATGTCCGGTGCTATGCTTAACGAAAAAAGTATTCAGGGAGTGGCAATGTTGAAATTGGGTTCCTAAGTTGTTGTATAACTGCGGAGATTTATGTCCTTAATCACTTCATCGAGTGAAACTGGGTGTATAAAATTATGGGAAGATCATAAGCCATCTCTCATTAACTTTTTTGGATGAGCATAGAACAAGAGGTTTATATTGCTGGTTTGCAAGTGGCGTCACGGCAACCATGTTGGAGGTCAAGAACAATGGCCTTTCTCTCCGCTGGGAACTAAATTCTATTTTTATGTAAATTCTTCGAAAAAATTTATATTGTTGCAAACCAAGAATAGCACCAATCGGGTCATCTTGCCTTAAAAAATTTCAGGGCATCTGAAAAACAAAGAACCTTAGTTGTCAGACTGTTTTGTTGAAATATCAAAACTTTTAACACTAAATGCTTAAATATTTTTGGTTCAAGAGACTGTGAACGCCGCAAAGCAGAAAGTTCTACAAACACAGATCCAGGCAAACAGGTAATCTCGTTTTATTTTTCATCTGCTCTTTGCCTTTCAAATAAAAAAATATTGAAGCATTTGTGTATAGTAGTAGCTTGGACAATTATCCAGATGAAGGTAATAGTGAGTTTTAGAGGGTTGGGTAATCGATCTTTTGTCATGTTTTGTTGTCCCAAATATCCATCAATTAGAAATGCTTTTTATGATAAAATAGTTAATTGAATAGCAGTTTCTATTTACTGATTTTAATTGTAAAATTCAATAATGAACTGAAATGATTATTTTTATTAGCACGTAGTTTGTTAAATTTTATATTATTTCCTTATGTTTTACAGCTTTCTTCAGATCATCCTTATGGCTGATTCTTTTTCTCTCTTACACCATTTTTGTAAACTCGGCACGGCAGTAATAAATAAATAAATAAATAAATAAATAAACTGTTATCAATCTAGTTCGATTCTTGTTCTCTTAGCACCTTGATTTGCTTATGCAATACTGTAACGTTTTATGGTTATGAAAATAAAGCCTGTTGTGTTGTTGTTGTTGGAGGTGGTGGTGCCATGCACATGTATATATTAGGGGTTTACATAAGTGTAAGTCAGTCAAGGACTGTGTCTCCTAGTACAGAAGTTTTTTTGCTTGGTATATCACTGCAGGAATTATGCTGGAATTTAAGACCAAAGTTGGTGGTAATCATGCATTTTTCAGAAATAAGAGCGTCACATTTCACCGCACCGTGCTGAACAAAGCCCAATATATCGACTCCTCTCCACATACGCAGAACGCATGTGCAGTAACATTAGCAGCACCATCCCAACTGCCTTCTTTAAATAATTGCATGCAGGCTAAAAGAGTTGAATGATGGAAAAGGAGCAAAAATTCAAGAACTGCGCAATCAAATTGACGAAGAAATGAAGAAAGAGCAAATGGAAATGTGAGTTTTGTGTTTATAATCTGTTTTCCTGCTGAAGACATGAATTTTGCACCAGTCTGTTGCTCACATATTCTCTCAACATCAGACAGCTGTTTGAAGAGGAGTTAGCAGAACTCACTAACAAGTTCAGGAATGCAAGAAACTATTATGTAAGTTGCATTTGTCACATAAAATACATAAGACCAGTTAGTCTGCACCCTCCCTAGCCAGATCGCTTAGGTAGCAGCCGGTTTCGGCCCCTACCGAATTAGACCCATTCGAGTTCGCTCCCATGACCATAACGGACAATACTGAAAGTAAATATGGCACATTAAATTCGTAAGTTAAAACATTTAGTACTTTCGGCAAGGGGCAACATCATAACAGTAACACCTCTTGGTTACAACGAAACTTGAAAGACGCGCTGTTGGAAATGAATCGCGTATAGTGCGCACCACATATTTTTTCACTGTCCCCTTAATTCACTTTCGACTCGAGCCTGAATTGAAAATAAGCATAATAAGACATAACAAATCAAATTCATAAGTTAAGAAATAGTCTAGTTTAAAATATGTAGACGAATGGTTTTTCTTGCTCAAAATTAAACATGTCTAAATCAGTTGCATGGGCGAAAGCCTGACATTTATCGTTACTTATCTCATTTACCTGTTTTGAGGAAACCGTTTTCCAATTTAGTTTATCTTTACTTGTAAAGAAAACTATACTTTTTTCTGTCTGACTTGTTTCAATTTTTATAGTTGCTCTAACAGGGCGAACTCGAAAGGGGCGAACTCGGCAGGGGGCGAAACCGGCTGCTACCCAAGCCAGTCGTTATTTGTGTCATGTCGGGTGACTTAGCCAAAACATGTACAGGCTAAGCTGGCTTTTGCTGGGCTACAATAATCTTGAAGTGTTTTTGTTCTTGTTGCCGCGCGCGGTCAACAACTTAGGATATGCTCCGTTATCAAAAGTAATAGAATCCTCATGAACGAACTCTCTAGTCTCATTTCTTTATCTTCTCTTCATTACTTGATACTAGACAGAGGAGAATTTGCAACAGGAAATTGAGCAGTGGAGAAACCAAGCAGAAGGAACAAAGGCTGAAAGTTTGTATATCACAAAATAAACTAATCTACAGCCAGAATCTTAGCTACAACCTTCTCCTTAAAAACGAAATCGAGTATTCTGTTTCAAGAAACTGTTCCTCTGTTCAGTGCTGATTCTTCAGGGGCGGAGTGGGGGGTTGGGGTTTGCGGTTGTCAATTTAAGAATGCAAGGGAATTCAATCAAAGCAATTCTTAGTCTCACTCTGAAATAGCTGACTATCAGCATACGAACTCTGTGTCCTTCAAACATATTTCTAGAATAGCCATCTTCCCCTTTCGATGTCTTTCCTTGCTTCTCCTGTGCGGCTTTGTCGTTGACACGTCTGCCTGTCTTGTGTGTCTTATTGTTTTTCCCTCACACTGAAGAAGGGCACAACCCGAAAGGTAGATGCATACTTAATAATTGTCTTATCTTGTCACGCCTTTTTCCTGCATGCTTTCTCTCAGTCATGGGGAGCAGGGTTGGCGTAGTGGTGAGAGCGCTCGCCAGTACCAATGTGGCCCGGGTTCGATTCCCGAACTCGGCGTCATAAGTGGGCTGAGTTTGTTGGTTCTCTACTCTGCTCCGAGAGGTTTTTCTCCGGCTACTCCGGTTTTCCCCTCTTCCCAAAAACCAACATTTGATTTGATTTATTTAGAGTTGATTTGATTTAGTCTCCCCAATTAGTAGAGCATCTGTGCTAGGCTAGATAGACTTGAGACTTAAATAAAGCGATTATTATTATTATTATTATTATTATTATTATTATTATTATTATTGACCTCTTCCGGTATAAGCAGACGTAAAAATCGAATTCATGCTGAACGGCAGGTTGTGTAATAAATTCGGTATAACTTTAGTTTCCAAGGAAGACAGTGCCTTGAAAGAGCTGACTGCAAAATTCCACGAATTGGAGGTGGAAAATAAACAAGCGAAAGGTTTGTAACTGATTTTACCCAGTAATATCTGAAATACACAGGCAAGTAAAAACTAATGATATAATGTTCCGACGTTTCGGCGACCTCATGACGCCATTCTCAAGGAATGAATAATACAAGCGAGTTCAACGGAGTAAGATCTTAGATTTACATTAATGGGGTTAATTTAAATAAATACTTTGGCGCGGATCGAATCTGTTTGTACATTCAGGCGTAGTCTTAATTGTTTGATGTACAGCATTTCAATCAAATTTGTTCCTGCATTTTTTCAGTTCTTTGAAACAACTAAGGGACTTCAGGGACTGCGCTCGCGTGATCATTATCATAATGTTTCCGCACAAAGGATGAAGGGCTGTTGTGGCCAACAACGCGTGCATGCAGATGTCCACGAGTACAACCAACATAGCTACCTGTATCGCACAGGTTACATTGAAAACGGTAACCTACGCACTGTTGATTAACTAGCTGTGGTTTGGGCTCAAATTCTTGGAGGTCTTGGCCAGTTTTGCGACTAACAAATACGGGTTGGATTGTGGTATGGAGCTTAATACTAAGTTTGAAGTCTGTGTTTTCACGCCTTAAGTACCCTCTACACCTCATCAACTCCACCATTAACACCTTTACCAACTCGAGAGCTGCTGACCAGCAGACACCGCAGGCCTCGCTAGTAATCGTGGAAAATGACGTGACCCGAGTGATCATTCCTTTTAAGGATCAAGATTCCGCTGACATTGTTAAGACTCAGTTGAAAGAACTTAGTCTTAAGCTCTACACCACAATCCAACCCGTATTTGGTTGTCGCAAAATTGGCCAAGACCTCCAAAAATTTGAGCCCAAACCACAGCTAGTTAATCGACAGTGCGTAGTTTACCGTTTTCAATGTAACCTGTGCGATACAGATAGCTATGTAATATAATGTTGGTTATACTCGTGAACATCTGCATGCGCGCGTTGTTGGCCACAACAGCACTTCATCCTCTGTGCGGAAACCTGATTACGGTAATGATCGCGCGAGCGCAGTCCCTGAAGACCTCCTTAGTTGTTTCAAAGTACTGAAAAAATGCAGGAACAAATTTGATTGCTTAATATACGAAATGTTGTACATCAAAAAATTAAGACCACGCTTGAATGTACAAACAGATTCGATCCGCGCGAAAATATTTATTTAAATTAACCCCATTAATGTAAATCTAAGATCTTACTCCGTTGAACTCGCTTGTATTATTCATTCCTTGAGAATGGCGTTATGAGGTCGCCGAAACGTCGGAACATTATGCCATTAGTTTTTACTTGCCTGTGTATTTCTAAAGCATTATAATATCTGAAATGTCGTTACTAACGCAATCACAAGATATGCTCAAGAGAATTTCAAAAGTCAACAGTGCGCGACTAATTGTACGCTTACCTTTTCTTTTAGATGAAATTAACGGCAAGCTTGAGTTTGGTCTCACTCTTGAAGAGCTGGAATCGACTTTGTAAGCACTTTTCCTTCTTTCCATCATCCTTGTGAGTTGTGCAAGGTCAAGTGGGTTAATTAGCAATCTTCTATACTTCTGTTCCGTACTGTGAGTCCAGATAAACTACATAATGAGAGTACTCTAGATTTTCCCCTTTTGGAATAATAATGATGATGATCGTGATGGTGATAATAATAATAATAATAATAATAATAATAATAATAATAATAATAATAATAATGATAATGATAATGATAATGATAATGAAAATGATAATGATAATGATAATGATAATGATAATGATAATGATAATGATAATGATAATGATAATGATAATGATAATGATAATGAAAATGATATTGATAATGATAATGATAATGATAATGATAATGATAATGATAATGATAATGATAATGATAATGATAATGATAATGATAATGATAATGATAATGATAATGATAATGATAATGATAATAATAACAACAGACCACACACTTTATCACTAACAGCCAAACGGATGAGTACCGGCCGGATGAAATGGCTTTAGAGGTCGTGATAACACATCAGTATATGCAAATCGTGTGCTAACTATGGATATTTTGTTTTACAATGCCAGAAACGTTTTCGAGGAAATAAACCAAGAGACGAAGGAGAAGCTTCAGACATCTGAGGAAGAACTGAAACAGGAGTTAAAAAGGTAGAATGGTTATAGTTTGTCCTTAAAATGATTACGCATGAAATGAAAAAAAACCGCAAGCTAAATGTCAAATAGTAATTGGGTTGAGGGGATTAGTTTCTAAAGAAACTGTGGTGTTGCGTCGGTGGGGAGTGAAACACGAAAATTTGGTTTATCAACGGAGTTGATAATGCAAATTGACCACCGTACAGGGATTCGATTAGCTGACGTTTCGAGCATTAGCTTTTCGTCGGAGCGAATCGAGGAATTGTGGGTTGTGTATGGTTTATATACAGAAAATGGAGCTACGCTATTGGTGGTAACATAGTAACGTGAAAAACAGGAATAAATTAATTGAATGAAAAGCGCTCGTTGATACCGTGGGGATTAAGAGTTGGGTTGGTTTAGCGATCAAAAACAAACTTTCGTCGCTTTTAGAAAAAAAAAATTCTTATATCTTATTCTCTCCAGTAATGCGATTTGTCGATCAAACGATGTTTGGCCTGTGTAGGGGATTATTTGTAAGTAGGAACGCGGACACATCAAAGAAGAAAGAAATACTCTTACGGAAACAATACATCTCGCGGGAGATCAGTGAGAAGAAAGTCAGAAGCTAGAAAGACCACATATACAAAACATTAATGTGGTAAATCTCGGTTACAAAGTCATTCCTGGGGGAAATTATATTCCGTCAACAGTGTTATTCTTTACTGGACGATTATTACCAGAACTGTTTCAAAATCCCGGAAATGTGCCCTTTTTCTTTTCGTTCTTTTAATACTGCAGATTGAAAGAAGAAAAAGACAGTAGTCCAAAGGGTGGGGGGGGGGGGGGGGGGGGGGGGGGTGGGGGTGTCAGGTTATGGACAATTTAACCATCCCGTCCTTCTTAACTTTGTCTAAAACTCACTGTAGCTATAGCCTAACGTATCCCTCTTTTTCTAGCCGTACACAGCAGCTAGCAATGCTGTTCCTGCTGAACAGGTTGACTATTTCACTCACACGGAGTTCAAAGCGAATGAAGACCATGACCACCAACATGAAGAAAACCACGAATGTCCTAGGATTGGCAGCCCATTTGATGCACCGACCTCCAAAGGTATTGAATCTAGACGTGTTTCAATCAATATTTTTGTCTGATGTCGGTTTTAGGGGCCAATTTACATGCAGGTTAACACCCAGAGCCGAGTTGTACTAAGTATGATCATGGGAGCTAAGCTTGGTTAACTACTATGGCAACCTATCGGTTTTGACCACAGATAACCCAGGATTAGTGCTAGTGCAGATTAACTAGCTACTGTAATGGCAACCTATAGGTTTTGATCGCAGACAACCCAGGATTACCTCTAATCCAAGTTTTAACTGCTATGGCAACCTATAGGTTCTGATCACAGTCAACCGAGGATTACCTCTTATCTAGACTGCTTGCAGTACCTTTGTAGATAGTGGGGATCTCAGGCCAATAGCACAGCGAGACTAGAGATTGTCAGCAGCATGCGCTTATCTAGGTTGACTACTAGACCAGCCTATGGGTTTTGATCACACTCAAACCAGGAATAATACTGATCGGGCTTCGAACATCTTGATGGGCCAGTTTTTGTGAGGAGGCCATGTCTTTTTGCGTCGAACTGGCTTTTATTCCCTGTCTGTTATATTCTAAAATGAGAGACTGAGAACTGCTTTCCATCATATTCATATTACTTGTTAGATACAATTTAAGATAAGAGTTAGAAAAGAGGATGTTCATGTGGTGGATCTCGGTAATTAAACGTAGAAGTATATATAAAGCTTTCTTGTTGGCGTTAATTTATGATAATGTCCTTGCATCTCTCGACAGAGCAAGCTTTGCTACTGACACAGACACAGTCTCAAGGAAGGAAAACGTCTTTTCAAGGACGATCATTCTTTATTACTCTACCTGTTACTCCAGGAGACTAAAACTATTAAGTAATTCACGACAGTGGCCTGCGTTCTCCAGTTACTCTCTTGTATTATCATAGTTTACAGCTCATTCTTAGAAGTTCCCACGACATTTGACTGTAAGTTTGATGGCTTGACAAGTTTGAGGCCTCGATCTTGAATTAAGCTCTTGCACACATTTTCAGTAACAATCAAAAACAGAAAATTTCAGGCAAAATCAACAGCCTCCTTATGATTGTGCACTGATAATTAATTAAGATCTAATTCGATTTTTCCCTGTAAAATTATTTTTCTTACATAAGAACGAAATCGACGTTATATAAAGTTCGATATTGTTGGGAGGAGGAACACTGTTGTTTTTTTTTTCAATTCCTTCTTATCTTCTCCAGTTCTAACACTGCAAAGAGAGGAAAATCAAGCCTGGTATTTGGCCACGCCATACGCTGGTTAAGTTATCTTTCATACGTTTAGTTTTAAATGTAACTGTCACCCCAGAGCACGAGACTTTTTCCATACCACCAGAATGATAAAACGAATATTTATCTGTCGTTATTTTAGTCATTGCGGTGTATGTAACACCCGCACGGAGGGGAATCCTTTTGGAGAAAAGCGCGTCGAACGTCTTGTCAACTGATCTGGTGGCATAGGTTCCACTCTTCTTCGCGACCAGTGTATCGTTTATGTACAAAAAGATGGTGACCCGGAAATGAGTTGATCCGCTGCCCACCCCCCACAGACGGTACCCCTGCAACAGGACGTCACGGTCGGTCTGGAAATCGATGGCATCTGTGTTCCTGCCGTATCGGTATCCCCATCCCGCGGCAATTGGTGTTTTGTATCGGCTTCGCCAGCATTCGCATTTCACTAGAGAGGAAACAATATAATAAACACAGTCAGAGAGTAAAAGACACCTCCATACCCCAGAAAGAGGGTGCGTGCACCCTAAATTTAAATATAGCTTGATTTCCTTTTTTTCCAGACCAAGCCAAAGAATTTGTGTCCATGTGATATTACATTTTAACGTTTTTAGTTTGAAACTATAACTATGATGACGATTATGATGATACCAATGATAATCGCAATGACAACGACGATGATGATTGCGGATGATAATGACGATGGTGGTAGTGGTGATGATGATGATGATGGAGGTGATGATGGTGATGATGATGATGATGATAAAGGTGATGATGATGATGATGATGATGATAAAGGTGATGATGATTATGGTGATGATGATGATAATGATAAAGGTGATGATGATGATGATGATGATGATGATAAAGGTGATGATGATGATGATAAAAGTGATGTTGATGATGATGATGAAGGTGTGATGATGGTGATGATGATGATAATGATAAAGGTGATGATGATGATGATGATAAAGGTGGTGGTGATGATGATGATGATGAAGGCGTTTATAAGCAACAAACCTCAGTTCACCATTTTTCAAGCCAACCCCACCTTTTTAAACCAAAAAACTCTGAATTCATACTCTATGTAAAAATATAAAAGCAGAGACCGATACAACATAGAATGAACATTAGGAAAAAAAAAGAACATTTGTAACCAGACAATAAAGCACACCCTTTCCACTGACAAAGTAAAAATACTAGAAATCACTAAAAACTCCATATCCCTTTGAGCTGGCATATTCTTTTGCCATTATGAGGCGTTTTAAAATGCTTTCAAGTCGAGCTTTGCTACTTTTAGGACTTTTCCAGCGACGAAAACAAGTACAAGACGGGGGATTCCCAAAAGTTTGTCTCACCTCGTACGAACAAGTACCCTGAGGCTTCCGATGATCCAGCGGCGTTTGTTGCTACACAAGTGTATTGCCCATCATCACTGTGGTTGACATGTCTGATCATCAGCCCGCCGTCATCTCTGAACAAGTATTTGGTTCCTGGCAAAAGCTTCCTCCCCTTGAATCGCCATTCTATTCTTGAGGCGATCTTCTCCCCAAGGGTGCAATAAAATCCCATATCCGCACCTCCCTCGTGCCCAGTCTGAATCGCGGGTGACACCATAACGCGCGGAGGGCATCTTGGTCCCTGCGATGTACCAGGGGTTCCTTGTATGCCTTTTTGTCCCGGGGCACCTGCGTCCCCCTTTTCTCCTTTTGGTCCCGGAATCCCATCCATTCCTGATATTCCTGGTGGCCCCATTACTCCAGGGTCGCCTTTCTCTCCTTTCGGTCCCATAAAGCCACGCGGTCCTTGTTCACCAGTTGTCCCAGGCGGTCCGGGGGGTCCTGCAGGGCAGACCTTTCCAGTTGAATTACAGTACTCGATAGGAATCAGTTGCAGGCGTTCAAAGTACTTGTCCATTTTCTCAAATAAGTCATCCATAGTAAAGTTAAGGTCTGGAATATCTGGAGGATTGTCCATAGCTTGTCTGCGATTTCGTGGTCTAGCTGTTACAAAGGCGTCTTTCGTCGTATTTCTGACTGTAAGAGTATTAGATAAAACAAAAGTGTTTATTGCTACTATGATCAAATTTTTAAACCCTTGCATTTATAGGTTTATCACATAGAATTCCAGTAAAGACTAAAATCGCCATTTACCTTGAGAAAATATCTGCATTGGTTCAGGAGACATTTAAGTTTGAAAAATGTGTAAAATATTCAAATGAGAGGGCTGACATAACATCAAGTATTCATAAAAGCTATCTCGGTTAAATTGCCGCAGAGACCGTTGAAACTTGGTAGGTCAATAGTTCTACATGCAAAAACACCTACAGCTACAAAAACTTCTGTTCCTATAGCAACTCTCTAGGTTCCAGTCTCCTCCAACCTGACTTATCAATATTTTAGTGATTTTCAGATCCAAAAACATTTAAAAAGGCCACAAACTCGACCTAACATATTTATATGCTTTCTGGATCATGCAGATGAGGCACCATTGGCAAATATCAAAATAGAATACCAAAGGTGGCCAGCAAATCCCTTACTATCAGGGAGGTCTGGAACCCAGTATGTTGCCATGGTAACAATCCTAGTTAGCTCTTTTTGTGGAGCACATCTAGTAGAATCTTACTGCGAAGAATCAAACATTTCTGGTTCAAATTGGCTGAGATATATTTTTTTCATCATATTTGATCAAAATTCGGTTGAGTTTATGACGTCATCAGTCGACTAATTTGCATATTCTTAAGAATTGAATATCTCTGGAGCAAAAAGAGATCTTTGAAAATAGTAAACAGCAGTCTTGTTAATATTTTGAAATGGCTTAGATAGGAAAGATGTGAATATCGTCATAGTAGCATTTTAAACAGAAATAAATTATTGCTTAACCCATTGGCACCCGTGCCGGCCAAAACCGGCCGTAAAAAACTCCCATGCTTCAAAACATTGCAACTTTCTCAATCGCACGAATATTGCCTTAACTGTTAGTTGTGAGCACGAAATGGAATGCCCTTTAAATTTGGATATCCAATAAATGCAAGAAACGTAGCGATTTTTACCAAATATGGCCTTTTGAGTTTGGACAAGAACGAAACTGGCCGTTTTTAACGTCAAAGAGAAACAACAAAAATGCCCCTTTTTACCTTCATGTTTTTTAGGGAAATCATCGTCGAAAAACCAAAATTCAACCATCATAACGAAATTCAGTCCTTTTTCTAGCTTAGAAATGACTTTTTTTGTTCATATTCTTCTCCCGAGCGTAGATACAGCCTTTTGTTCCAGTGCATTCGGGCCTCCCCGACATTTTCAACATCTTGAGCGCATTGCATGCTGGGAACTAACGAGAATTTTTGACAGCGTCCGTTCCTTCCCCCAATTCTTTCACATATAAATTAAGTCTACAGCCACTCAGGGGCACCCAACGACAAGTTTCGGTAGATATCTGTTCGGTGGAGCGTAGTTCGCCTAAGGCTTTCGGCGTTGATAAACAGTGCACTCGGATTTTCGTAAGTAAAACGTGGCCTAAAAGATTCGTAATGTGGCAATCACAGCCCCTGAGGTTTTCGGAAAGGTCGTTATTGCTGTTTTTGGCAGTAAAAAAACGCCAGCTAGCATTTTCGGAAAGAAAAAAATGTTCCCTAGAAATTTCATTTCAGCTAGTATTTTCTCAAAGAAAGATTTTGTTCCCTAAAATTTTCGGGCAATTAACATTTCAGCTAGGGAATCTGAACAGATCAAAGTTTTCTAGCTAACCAAAACATCACTATAAACAGACTTCAAACACCATAACGTACTTAAAAATGCCTTTCTACAGCTTTTGGATGGTCTGGCCTGTTGGGTGCCCCTGGCCACTCCGACCTACGGCCAAAATTTCCTGCTCGTGGTCATCTTCAGTACACAGAAATTCCAAAATATGTGGCGGTAGGTCGAGAAATTCATCAATAGTCGAGTTCCAAAGGTACTAAGTGTTCGACCGGCCAAATTCCCAGTTCGTCGAGTGACAAGCCAAATTCAACAACAAAGTACATCACCTTGCTCGATTCTTTGAGAAAGTGGACTCTTAGCTACCGTCACGCTTAATGATGCTCATCATGCAGCCGCTAAAGATGAGAAATGGCTGTAAATTTAACAGAAATCGCAAGCAAACCGAACTTGGGCCATTGTTGTCGCTTCACGGATAAAAAGTAGCTACGTCAAAATGACGTTTTCAGAAACCTTGAGCCTCCAGTGGCTTAGGACCACTTTTCCCTGGTAGTTCAAATAAAGAGTCACGAATTGCTATTCATCGTTTATAGGTGGAAAATCACTCCGAAAATGTAAAAACCTCCGGTAGTCAATGGGTTAAAAATGGAAGATAAAAATGATGGTCATGTGCATATTACACACAAAAAGCAACAATGAAAAAAAAAAAAATCATTGATCTCTTAACACAGCAATATTGTCGACCATTTACGAGCAAACTGATATGAGAATAACAGGTCAGCCAGGAGCTACGCGTTGTTTAAACTCTTCATTTTCTGAGTCCAAGAACGGAACTGAACTTGAGTACCTCCAAAAAATCCATTCAGTGCAAGAAACGACATGCACACTCTTAGACGTCTACCTGCAACTTCGCGCGCGCTTTTCGCCCGCCCCACAATCCATCGCCGAAATTAGCGACTAGTCGCAGTCTAATACATTCTGGCCTATTGAAAGTCTTTCTTGGATAAGAGCAGTTTTTTTTTGTGTGTGTGACCTGAGAACACCTTCTACAAGTCCTCATAATTTGTTTAATCCGACACTAGTTCAAATATCAGAAAAATCTACCGCCAGAGAACGGTCAATACGGAACGCAAATATTTTGCTTATTGTGTGCAATACCCACATTACCAGTTATTTATATTTCACTTACTTAGTTATATTTCCTTCGTTCCGGGTTTTAGGAATTGGGGTATTTTCCGCCGTTCCTGGTTTTAGGATTTGGGGGTATTTTCCGCCGTTCCGGCTTTTAGGGTCGCCCCAAAAGGCTACATTGTTAACAGGCCAAGAGAGAAAACGTATGGATTTATAGCTTAAAATCTTACCTGGGGAGCTGGAAGTCGTGAAATTTGCCCTAGAAGCCGCTCCTTCGTCTGCTTTCGGAGAAATATGCTGACGGCGACATTTCGTTTTCAGCGTCTGCAGCTGACTTTCCAATGCAAGCTGGCGGTTGTTCTTCGTATCAATCTTCAGCCAGAGAAATCCACAGACGAAAATTAACACCAAAGAGACATACGATGGTCTAACTGAGGGGAAAACATAGCGGATTCGATAAGATGTCGAGGCTCGCTTGGAACTCAATTCTAGAGCTTTGTTGTCATTCATTGTGTCGTTCAAGGTAATACAAGGTCCGTCTCTGGGACAGGTCACCTTTTATACCCATCCAGTTGTTGAGGGTATTTATAAGGTGGACTTATTTGTATCATATGTCGAAATTGTTCATGGAATGAGGAGAGCATAATGTATTCAATTAAGTAATTATCGCCAATAATCCGTCACACGCGGTCTATATACGTGAGCGGAAAAAACATCCGCATGTGTTGACAAGCCGCAGTTGAATGTTGTATCCCGTTGGGAGAGACTTGATGTGCTTACCATTTACACAAACCATCCGAAAGAAATTTTTTAAGCTTAAATACTACATGATTTAACTTGTCCTGACAGGTGTTGCTTAGCGTACAAATGTGCCACCGTTAAATTGAAAGCCGAAACAAAAGAGGAAGAGTACATCCCGGGGGGGAGGGGGGGGGGTACACTCTATAATGGCCTATACGGGGAGGCTCCGGGGAATTTATTGGGGTAATAAGTTGGGGGAAAGTATTACGTAATACCTACTTTTTTCACGCTTGAGGTATATGAAAGGGTAGGGATTTCACGAGTCGAAGTATATGAAAGGGAAGGAGAATCTGTCATTTAGGTGTTTAAAAAGGCCTTTCATTAAAGTATTTCGAACACACGTACCTTGCGAATGTACTGTTTTAATTTATTAAACGCTACATGAAAATGACAAGAAGACTTTCTGTTTTAGGCATACGAAAGGAGTACATTTGTCAATGGAAAGTGTACGAAAGGGGTACCTTTTCTCTCAAAAATCCTATGTAAAAGGGTAAGGGGTCGGACCTTGGGGTGGAGCCTCCCCGTCAGTAATAATTTAATTTTTGGGCCTTTGCTTGTGGGGCCGTGTGGGCGAAATGTTGGTTTTTGAGGAGAGGGGAAAACCGAAGTACCCGGAGAAAAACCTCTCGGAGCAGAGTAGAGAGCCAACAAACTCAGTCCACTTATGACGCCGAGTTCGGGAATCGAAACCGGAACACATTGGCGGAAGGCGAGCGCTCTCACCACTACGTCAACCCTGTACCCCTATGAGTAGGTATAAGGAAAAACGGGAACATGTGACAGAGAATGGGGAATTTATTGGGGTAATAAGTTGGGGGAAAGTATTACGTAATACCTACCTTTTTCACGCTTCAGGTATATGAAAGGGTAGGGATTTCACGAGTCGAAGTATATGAAAGGGTAGGGAAATCTGTCATTTAGGTATTTAAAAGGGCCTTTCATTAAAATATTTCGCACACACATACCTTATGACTGTACTGTTTAAATTTATTGAACGCTACATGAAAATGACAAGAAGACTTCCTGTTTTAGGTATACGAAAGGGGTACCTTTTCTGTCAAAAATGGTATATAAAAGGGTAAGGGGTCGGGTCTGTGGATGGAGCTTCCCCGTACTAAATTGTTTTAGTACCCCCCCCCCCCCCGCCGCCCCCCTCCCGGGGTTTCAAATGCACTCAGTGAAGTGTTTTTCTCCAATAATCCTACAAGAGAAGATTGAAATCGAAAGTATGTAGAGCGTTAGTATTAAAGCCGTTAGATTTTACACTTGTATTGCCTACCCCAGCGCTTTTTTTAATGGGGTCAGAAAAGTTACATGGTGTTATGCTGCTGCGTGTTTGCCACTCCTTCAGACATGGGTGCGCTTCTTAATTTTCATCAGATGACTGGAAAATGAAAATGAACGACGTCCATCGTATCACTGAAACGCCATTGTTTTCGTTTAAATGACGTTAAAACGACTATCGGCTAGGTCAATCTTACCCAAATCTCCAATTATCCCTTACTTCCTTTTCTTAGACTTGTTGCTTTAAGTTGGGACTTGAGGTAAATTGGAGTGAAATTTTAAGGATTAAAATGTACAAAAATGTTTTGAGACACCATCAGACAGCTGACACCCCGGCCCACAAGGGCACTGAAGGTTGCTGTGGAACTGTTTTGGTGTCCATTTACTAATTTTCCACTTCAAATTCCAATTTTAAACCTTCATTAAATTAGTTCCCTATTTCCTTAAATTTAACAAATCCTTCTAGAAAAATTATCTCTTCCCAAATATGCCCAAAAATCACCAAAAAATTAACAAAATATCCCACAATACAGCTTCGTGGGATGAGCATAGAGATTCTGGATTGCTTGAAACGCGATCGAGATATTAACGTTAAATCGATGTTCAGAGACGCAAAAACGGTGTTTAGGTTGTCCCGCCTTGACAGTAGTCGAGGAATGGTTTACACGTACATGCCAGCTTGTAACAGTGCCTCCAAAACTGAACGTATTTCGATGTCATATCCTTATAATTTTTTTTTCTTTCTATTTTCTTTTCATGACGTGCAGACAGTCCCAAACAATTTAAAAATCGTATTTAATTTAATTTATAACATGATAATATTAGTGCGCGAATTTGACCAGGTCAACGGGCGTAAGAAAAAAAAGCATTTGGAACTCCTGCTATCTCATCGATCTGAAAACAATCACCCCGAGCTCAAGCAGAGAGTGATCCAAGTCGCTGACATCTGTGGTCAATCAAAATTTGACACATCGGGAGGTCAGTTCCATTTTTCTCGCCGGTTCTAAGGGACGGACCAAGGCTATGAGGGAAGGGGGGGCGGTGAGCGAAGTGCAAAAAAATATTCATGCAAGGGCACATTAAGTGAAAAAAAAAATTATGCATGCCGCGTGGCCCGAAATAAAAACTAGTGAATTTTGGGGAAAAAATTCATGCAAGGGAAAGGTGAACGAAAAAAATGTCATGAGGCTCGAATCCCTCCCCCTCCTCAGTCCCCCATAACGTTTCTAATGGTCCGTCTAATGTTTAAGGTGATGGTGAGTTTTCATTAGCTTTCATTCGACACTGCAATCAAAGAGATAAAACCATTCGTGGTGAAAATACGGAACACTCTCGTTTCATGAGAAACTGAAAAGTACTCGGAACTTTCAGAACTCTTAAAGAAAGGGTGAACAACCGCCTGAATTAAGTCGCTTTTTGAGAGGACGGAATCAACCTGGTCCTGAAATCTACTACTTTGTAGTTTTTTTTTAAACATATTTATTAATCGATTTCGACACAAAGCCAAAAAAAGACCTCTTTGGATATATTGTTGTTTCCCCTCCCTTCCATAATAAGAATAGAAGCCACATCTAAGCCAATTCTTTTAGCTTTTTGTCGCGGTTGCATATATAATTTGACTTATGTTATCAAAAACAAAAACAAAAAAGAGTATGATGGGAGTTCCATGGGATACAATTTATGAAGAGACTGGGTATTGCCGTATCAGGTATATCCACTAGCTACGTAGACGTGACCTTGCAGAAATGTAGGATTTACGTTTAATCACATCGAAGCTACGAGATTTTAACGACCGCCTGTGGTACGATGACGTGCTGTACTAACAAAGCAGACTTGCAAACCCAGCGGCAATAATCTATTGTTTTTGTGTGTGTGTGTGTGTGTCAGCTGCACTCAAGAGACGAACTTAATTTGGTTTTCCCCATACCAGGCACCAAAATGACTGTCCCACAGGCTGCACGCAACAGGCCTGAACAACCGTCTTTTCCCGTCTTAAAGTTTTGAACAAATTTTCCTGGAAAATATACAGAGAAAGGGAAAGACAAACGATTCATTATTCAAAATGGAATAACGCAAAGGGCAAATAAAAGGCCTGGGTCAACATCTGTTGAGTGTCTTATGCACCTGGTATCACTTTGTGTGCGTATGGATCAGTTCTTATTACGTAAATGCATCTAAATGCATTGCGTGTGACAGATTATTGGTGATAATTACTCAATTGAATGTATTATGCTCTCCTCATTCCATAGACACATGATATAAATAACTCCACCTTATAAATACCCCTGATCAATTGAATGATTTTAAAAGGAGGTGCACTTCTACCGTCGGACGTTCATTATCAAGCTAGAATGAACGACAACGAAGCTGCCATTATGGATCCCAAACGTTCTTCCAAATATCGAGTTCGTGACTTTCTCCCCTCTGTTAGGCCATCGTATGTCTCTTTAATCTTAATTTTTGTCTGCGGATTTCTCTGGTTAAAGAATGAAGCTGCAAACGATCGCCTGCTCGCACTGGAGACTCAATTACAGCTACTATCGCGACAATGCGGAGTCGATAAAGTCTCGCCAAAAGACATGACTCACGGAACCCCAGGTAATAATTTTGATTGCTAGGTCTGTTTTTCTGCGTACTACGAATGTGGACATTTGCAGGTTTAATCTGTTTAATTATATAGCTATAGATATAGTGGAAGGAAGTCTCCATGGTACCCAGAACGTATTGGCATACTGGCATAAAAATTGGTACCATCAAGACATGTTTGATGTACTGTTCCTACTGGATGTGTTTCTTTTGTGAATTTTTGTATCCCGGTTTTCGAATTACGCATTTGTAAAGAATCGATGCTCGAACGAGTCCATTGAAAGGAGACCTATTGGTACTACTCTCTTGGATTCCGAAAAACAAATGTAGCGGAATGAAGTTTTAGGCGGGCTATTTCCTTTTTAAATTGGGGGTGGGGTAAGTGGGGGGAGGGGAATTTTTGTTCTTCCCGAAAGTGCTTCGTGCGGATACTATTCTGCAGCATATGACCCAGATACTGCACTACGCCATTTGTACCTCAACTTCATCAATAATACCTCTCATGAATACCCAGTTTTATTTTAAATTTTCTCACATTTATTAAAACGATAGGCTTGCTGGAGAAGATAACAAAGGGGTGGGGCGGAGTGAGACAAGGCGTTGATGAAACTCTAATGAAGTTTGATTCCTTGCTCACCAGCGTGATTGTTTGGTTGAAACGAATTACGACACAAGCCTGATAAAAATTATTGGATGTGATTGAGCATGATAGGGAGAATTATCATGGCCGAGGTTTGTGGTATCTGCCTAAGCCGAAGGCTGAGGCGCATTACACATAAACTTAAGCGTTTGTAAAAAAAAATATGAATAATCATACAAATAATAAAAAATGAGCGCGTTCAAGAAACTAAACAGTCATGCTACGTCAACTTGTAAACAACTTTATTTGTAAGATTATAATCTAAAAGTTGCCGCAAAGTCCGAAAGTTTCCATCAAAATTTTTACAAAACCCACTCCAAAACGATGTTGTAAAACTTAATGAAACTTTCGACTGAACCCAGACCCGTTTTGGTAAAAACAATACAATTCCAGAAAAGCTTCAGCAAAATGTCGCCACTTCTGCAAGCATAAAACCTATTGTCTGTAGGTATGTCGTAACGAAATCAAAATTGAGATTGACACCGATGCACAATAGTTAATAGTTAATCAACAGGATTGCCTCTTTCTTCCGTAGCCAAAGATGCCTCAAAAGAGCTGCCAACCACAGACAGACCACGAAATCGTAGACAAGCCATGGACAGCCGTCCAGATATTCCAGATCTTAACTTCAATATGGACGACATATTTGAGCAAATCGACAAGTACTTCGAGCGCCTGCAACTGATTCCCATCGAGTACTGTAATTCAACTGGAAAGGTCTGCCCTGCAGGACCCCCCGGACCGCCTGGGACAGATGGCGTACAAGGACCGCGTGGTTTTATGGGACCGAAAGGAGAGAAAGGCGATCCTGGACTAATGGGGCCACCAGGAATATCAGGAGTGGATGGGATTCCGGGACCAAAAGGAGAAAAGGGGGACGCTGGTGCTCCAGGACAAAAAGGCATACAAGGACCTCCTGGTGGGACTGAAGGGTCGTCATCTCCCCCGTACGCGTTAATCTCACCAGCCCAACTGACCCAGGATGAAGAGGTAAACACGGTTGTGGCTTTTCACTGCAAGGTTGGTGGAAATCCTCCTCCAAGAGTTGAGTGGAAGTTCAACAACAAGAAGCTTGTGACGGGGGAAGCGCATTCGATCAAAGATGATGGATTAACGTTAATCGTTAGACGACCAAGTGCCAGCAGTGTAGGACAGTACACCTGTATTGCTACTAACAGCGCGGGATCTTCTGAGGCCTCGGGTAAGCTGCATACTCGTTATAAGAGAATAGACCTGGTCGCAGTAAAAATCCTCCATTTCAAAAATGGAGAAAACAGCGCGCGAAATATAGCGTTTGTGTCGGGATTGCGATGTCTAATAACTTTGTAATATTGGGTATCTATACAAACTTTGAATGGTAAAAAAACTGATTAGAGGGCCAAACATTGTTCCTTTTAAAGCTAAGGGATACAGCTGATCTAGAAAGTGACTAATCGCCTTTTAATTTTCCATTTATTTGCCTGTAAAGTTTTCCCGCTAGTCTTCACGGAGATTACAGGAAAATGTATGGAAAGTTAAAAACGCTATTACTCGCTTTCTAGCTCAGCTACTCACCTTTAAAGAGAATAGTGTTTGGCCTTCTAATTACCTTCACCTTTCAAAGTTTGTACAGATACTCCACACTTTTAGTGTCACAAAGTTGTCTGACATCCCAATCCCCATACAAACACTGTATTTCGCGCGCTGTTTGCCCCATTTTTAAAATGGTGGATTTTACCGCGAAAAGCCTCACTAATCTCGTTCGGGATAACAAATTCTTTAGAATTTTGATCTCAAAAAAAAAAAATAAATAAATAAATAAATAAATAAAATAATAAATAAATAAATAAATAAAAAATGAGATTAGTCATGCGTTTTTGGACACGAACAAAAAATAATTTAAAGGCAGACATATTTGCATACGGTCTATGCACTAATCCTGATATTATAAGGATTTCTTGACTTATGTTTGGAAATCTTATCAGTTACATAGACTGGAGCTTCAACATAAACAACTTTGCACATTGATGAGGCTTTTTTCGCAGCGCGTTTAGTTAGAAGTACTGAGATGCGTTCTATTGAGAAGATGCCATGCTTTTGCAAGAACATTCACTTAGCCTTCAAGATAATTCTCAGATACATCAGTTTTTCCCGTTGTTCCTAATCAAACTGTTCGGTAATCGAACTTAAACGAACTTAAATGGGTGGTGTCAAGACAATTCCTGTTATAAGTTTGTTCAAATTGTGAGGAAGTTCTTTTTTTCTATTACATGAATAGCCCAAGTAACATGAAAAGGTTGATTTCAAATCATTTCTTGGAAGAAAGTAAACTTGTCTAGTACTATTTGACACAATGACAAAAATTGAAAACTGTTAACCTAACTTTTTTCAAGCTGCAGTCCATTTCTTCCTCGTCATCGGTGGCCATAGACAACCGGAAATAGTTGCAGTACATGTATTAAGCGTTCTTCCTGAAAACTGCAAAATCTTTGCAACATTTTAGTGTTCCAAGCACATACTTGAGTTTATCCAAATTGCATGACAGTGCCCCTTTAATCGAACGATTGCGTTCGACTTGTTCGATAATCGAACACAATCCAACCCAAACATTTATGCGAGGGAGTTCGATTGCGTTTGATTTCCTAACTAATCGATTACCAAACGTAATCGAATCCAATCGAGTGACTGTGGTTCGATCGGTTAATCGAACGCTCGATTTGGTTTGATTAGCAACGCCAGCCGGGGTTTAGCTGTCATGGCGATTTTATTTGTATACAGGAAACCACTCAGACCTTATCTCTCCTTTTCAGAGTCAATATCTGCTCCGCAGACGAAGGTAACACCCGCGCAGCAGATCATAGATGAAAGAGAAGAAGCAGCTTTTCTTTGCACGGCTAATGGGAATCCCCTGCCGAAAATCGAATGGCGATTCAACAACAAAACGCTCGCTTCAGGAAAGAAGTATGAGATTAACCCGAACGGAACGCTTATTATCAAACAACTAGACCACCGTGCTCCCACTGATGCAGGAAATTACCAGTGTGTTGGCGCCAATGTTGCTGGATTGTCTGAGGCTGCTGGACGTTTGAATGTTCGAGGTGAGAACTACATTTTCTACTGCAATCTTTTCGATTAAGGCTTGTTATCATATGCGCGTAACAACATCGGAAACAGTAGGAAACGGCTTGCGACAGCTCGGTCGCAAAATAGCATAGATTCTTCAGCTTGTGCATGTTTGCGATTCTCTTTTCCGTATGTGTCGTTTAACTATTAGCATCCTGGTACTGTCACGTCAAAGGCTGCGAGAACGCGCACAAATCTGGCTTCTGATTCGTCAAAACGCGTTGAAAATTCGTTACCGATTCATCGTAAATAGTTTTGCGGTACTATTTCAATATTATATTTCCCTCGCGATTGCGTAGCGAATCGGCACAAACAAGACTTGAAGACGGAACAGAACGCCTTTTTTTGCGACCATTAGTGTTTGGTGGGAATAAACGTGAATGATGTCTAATCTACGCAAATTGTTTGCGATTGTCTACGACGCTGCTGCACGCATAATTTAGAGAAGGTCTTATCAGAAGAACACGTGAGCAAACGAGAGGAAAATTCCGGCGCGCCTTGAATTCTAGTCCGTGTAAACGTGGCAAACAGGTGCGGACCTGCGATGTCGATTTTTTGCCTAAGTTCTTCCGCCTTTCCTTCCTTCCCCCATGAAGACAACTCGAGAGATTTCAAGCATATGACATAGAAGACTCCTATTTAAAGGCAGCCGAGGGTAGCTGGGTTGTAAGAATAGGATCCATATCCGCCTGTCTGATAAAATCCGCCATCAAGCACAACCACCGACTTGTGCTGCATTCCCTGTGCGTTCTTAGCTTCTCGCATGATTTTCAAATCACAAAAGAAGACATCCTTTTTTGCCAATCTTCCATTTCTTTCAAATTGCAAAGAGTACTAGTTACCAACATCGTAAACTAAATTTGGGAATCTACTGAGTAATCGGCAGTGATAATACATTGCAGAGGGCATGTATTCGGATAACCGTTGTACGTCATTTGAAGGGACAGTTGTGTTTGTAACCGCTTGAGAAATAGCTGGATGCATATGACCTGAAAAAGTGGCATCTTCATTATCATTGATGTTCAGAGAATGAGGTGGTCATTAGCTTTAAAGAGGAAATAAGTAAAGACGTTTTTACAACTTGCCCTTGTTGTCTTTCTTCAGCGACTTCTTGTGACTGTTTCCGAAGCCCGACAAAATATCACCAAGCTGTAGGATGGGGTTACGATGGTCCGAATGGTCGAGACACGGATGCCATGGTCTTCAAGACAACTGGTGATATCACCCTGCTCGGCTATCGTATGTGGGGAGTGGCCAACCCTAGCAACGGGCACTCAACCATTGTGCAGGTCATCATTCGCCTGTATGATGAAAATGGTCTGATAGCAGAGAAGAATGGGAACTATACTTACACCAGATCCGCTGACAACATGTTTGAGGTGCTTTTCCCTCGAGGCGTCTCTCTTCGTGCCGGGGTTAAGTACACCGGAACGTCTAAGATTATCACAAGGAGTTACAGTAACGAAGTTATTTATTATCACTATGACGGCAGGGCTAGCATCTCGTGTTCTGGCGTCACGGTTCGCTTTCAGACGGCCAAAAAAAGTGATGGTTCTCCTTGGCGATTGAATGTGGGCCAAATTGCGGGTTTTGTTTTAAGCTCGTCGCAGTGCTAAAAAAAAGTAATTTTCGTTGTTTAGCTTTTAATTCCTGTTCACTTTCCTTAACTGTTTTACTCGATACAGCCAAAGGTGGGAGAGAGAAAGTTTATAACTATTTTGATACGTAAACAAACGCATTCAAGGCTCGTAAATTTTCAAGAAAATTATTCGGGAATAAATTTGATGCTATAGGTTAATATTCAGTGTTATTATATGACTGGCTCTTTCAGCGGTCAAGATGAATCAATTCTCCTGCTGTGATTGGCTACCCGCGAGGCCAAGATGGAGCCATCTTGACCTCTCGGGATAGCCCGTTCGTCCCGCGTTTTACTGTCTTTTAATAGCGTCCCTTGAGTCATATAATAAATCTTTTATTGACCAAGCTTGTTCGGTCAAGATGGCGGAACATTGGCCTCGTTCTTTTTTGCGTGTTTATGGACCGAGACGAAGTCGAGGTCCATAAACACGCAAAAAAAGAACTTGGCCAATATCCCGCCATCTTGACCGAATAAGCTTGGCCAATAACCCATATAAATTGATGTTGCCAGTGCAACCAAATTTTGACAGGAAGATTTGGCGGGAAGTATTAATTGGAATTACTGGAATTGTTCCGACATATTTCAATGACCAAAGACTAACTTTATGAAAGACACTTTCATGTATTTGTATTTTTCGAGTCTGTTTTTATTCGTTTTAATTATATGTAGACATTTTTAGTAGGGGAGATGTTGCGTTTCAAGAAGGCGCGGCTCTAAGATGGCAGCCAATTGAAAATTGTGAGGTGATAAACACGTAATATGACGTTATCACCCATACTGAGGACCTCAAAGGAAGGGGTAGGCGGAAATTTGTTCCCCCTAACACGCAAACGCCTGTAGAGTTTTCCCGATTTTGCAAAACTACAACTTTCTGAGTCTAGAAGATAATTAACAACTATTCACCGAAGTTCAAGTAGCTAGCGATGACGCAAGATTAATTAATTTGCATTTGTTTAAACTCCGGGTTAAAAACATAAACCTTTATCTTAAAACACGGCCAAACCAAATATAGTCGCTTTCTTTGTCTTTTCAGGGACTGCTTCGTCGTTAATTTGGATGATTTCTTTGCTTGTCACGGATACGCCATTTTGTTTTTCAAAATTCACACGAGGGAGCACGAAACTCGCGAGTTGCTCGGAGGTAAATAGCAAAGGATATTCGGAGTTCGACTAGCCAATCAGAGCGCGCCTTCAACGCTATCCACTGTTTTAGTATATACTAAAATTCATTAGTCTGACTACTTTACTAATTTCAAAATGTTCGTTCCAGCAGTGTCGATAGATTTCCACCGCGGGACCATGGATAGGTCTATTGTAGGATGTTACCTCATTTACTGGTGTTTAGTGGTCTTCCTTAAGAATCCCCCCTTAATAAAACTACTTCGCGCTGAATTGGGTCGCCCAAAGCCTGATTGTCTTATGATTGGTGCAATAGCCAAAAGGGAACTGGTTATTGTGGTTAGTAACAGCGTAGGAAGACTACGTCAATTGCGGAAGTATATTAACGTGATTTCAAACAATTGCATTGCGCATCCTTTCTTTGCATAACTTACGGCGTCATAGATCAGCGCTCGTATGCAATAATATAGTCCATTTGCCTTGAAATTGAGCTCTATCAGCTGAAAAATGGCTATTTTCGCCTGAACGACTACCGATTCCTATCTTCTTTATCCCATTATTTTTGTTTAGTGATCATCTTCTTTGAGCTAACGATTTTTGCACAAACATTTATGACAGAGAAATGAGTAATCGCCTGAAATGTGAGCTCGTCTATTAACCTAGGACACTAACATCGTGACCACAAGAAGGCGCACCCAAGCAACTTGATGCTTTACTTTTCCTGGTAGAAAAAGAATGCGCAAATAGAATACACAATTTCTGTTCCGTAGAAATAACAAGAACTGATTATGTATACCCATATTTTCATACTGTCGGTATCATTAAGTTTTAGGATCGCGCCTGTTTCGCGGGCAGGGTGACCAATTCGTTTTATTTCATACCTCGAACTAGAATATCATAATAAGAATCTTGGAGATTTACAAACAAAATCGAACGTCAAAATTTATTGCAAGGGAATCACCTTAAATTAAAACCACTTCTGGCGTGCTTATATAACTCAACAATGAACTCTGCGCGTTTTTTTTTTATTTCGTTAGTTGCGCACGCTGCTGAAATTGATTTTGCGAGATGCAGAGAGTGTTCGCTCACGTGACCAGCAGCCACATTTGTTTACTGAAACAAAAGAAAGAATATGCATAAAAATAGAGTTCAATTCCCAAAAGAATCTTTTTCTGTTTTCACCTTCAACATGGCTGCCCTTATGTCAAGTGAACACACTCAAAACTCTGTTCTAGCAGAAGTAACCTTACACCAAAAATAAAATAAAACATCTTCGCACCGAGCAAGTGGACAATGCCAGTCAATATTAGAAACCCACCAGCTGATGACGAGGGCACTATTCCGTTTCATGGTTGGAATGGTTTATTTCAAAATCACATTGCAGCCCAAGGGCTGAATTAAGCAATTTCATAGATTCCTTTCTAACGTTTTGCTGGTTTTCCTCGAGCTACCCTTCCTTTGGTAATGTTATAAAACAATTGGTTCATGCACTCATAACTGTGCATATGTCAAGTTATGATGCAATCGGGCAGTTTGGAGAACACCCATGAAACTACAGTTGCTGGAGGCTAAGAAACGTCATACATTTTTATTGACATTTTCAACTGGATACAACTGACGACAGCAATATGAGCTGCCCCTTCACTTGTTTATCGTGCTGCCCAATTTATTCTAAGACACTACGAGTCTTGCTATTTTGAACTTATAATCTACAGAATTGTAGCAGTACAAAATAGTTTCCTAAGTTATAGCCATAAACATAAAATCCTATTTTTATGTTGACGTGTTACATGGTTCCGGCTGTAGAAAATAACTGCAGTCTACTGACTTCAGCAAATGAAATCTAGAACTCAGTCGTCATGAATAAGGACGGGGTGGACCGCTTAAGGGGGGACTAACTTAACTACAGACTTAACGTTGTTGCCAAGGGATTTTTGCGGACTGTATTTGTAAAACACAGTTTTTCGGTGTTTTTGCCACAGTATTGGTGAAACGTGCGAAGAGGTCAACATGTAAAATTAATAAATTGCTATTGCGCATGCGTAACTTGCCCCAGGCCCCAACCGTGCCTTAGAGAGAAAAATCCCTAAAACTTGGAGAAAATTATGTGAAGTTCCGATTTTTTTTGCCAACCGGAGATATTCCAGCCTTCTTTACAAGCCTACGTAAGCAATTGTTGTTAACGTGCATAACTGCAATGATAATGACGAAATGGTATGAATTTGCGTGCTTATGACGTCATAAATCTCAGAAAAATGCGAATTTCCAAAAATCGATACGTAGAGTTTTGCACCTTGGCGATTGTTAACCACTGGCACCATTTTCGATATCCAGAAGTGTACGCCACTCGAGTTTTTGGCCTTTTCTGTTCTGGTCACGTGACTTACCAAATATGATTGTGACTCGAAAATCTTGTAAACCTCTTTGATTGTAAAAACATAGCCAGACAGCTTGCCTGTGCAAGTTAGGGTTTCCAAGATATGAGGGTTGGGAACTTTCCATAGCAACAATAATAGCTCATTTTGTAGTTAAGTTAGTCCCCCCTTAACAGTGGGAAGGTACATTTCGCTAGCATGCATTAAGACGCAAAAGACAGACTATACAAATTAAAGCTCGTACACCTGATTTAAACAATGGCTTGTCACATAATATCACAGTTTTTCGACCTTAATGTCTCGCGTCTCTTATAACAAGTACCCTGTCTAAAAATGATTTCACAACTGAAAAGCATATTTTGTGATGACACGCCCTTATTTATGCAATATTTGCAATCTTTCGATTACAACATAAAAATGGCAATTAAAGCATAATTAAAGGTGCCGAGCCTCCTTTCCAGGTCTTAACACTGCAGCAAAGAACCTTGAAATAGACGGGGTTTCATGAAAACTTCTAATGTGAAGTAACTATTTGCTCTAAAATATAAAAACGTGATAATTTACTGAAAGTAAACGATAAGATCCAAGAACCCCGTCGACTTTCCCAGACCTTTCATCATAAGTCACCGATAGAAGACAAACAGACCGGGACTACACTTTTCCAAACTTGGATATGGCTTGCTACGCGACTTAAAAATAACCCTTACACGTGAAACCAAAATGAGAATGCTTGGTTGTCCCAAAGTTTGTACTGAGCACCTTATATGCATCTTAAAGGGGCTATGTCACGAGGATTTTGCTGTTTTAGGTCAATCATTACTTTGAGGCTTTAGTCATAAACAAAGTGCTTCTGTAAAACTACGACGAAGATATCAAATGAATTTTATCAGGGAGGGCTAACCGTAATAAATGTCTTAATGATTTTTGAAGACGCAGCACCAAAACTTGAAAAAGTTGGTCAAATTTTTTCAAGTTTCAAACCATTTCCATCCTTACTATCCGTAGCAACAGGCGACAGGAAACCGTTTCAGTACCTTCAAATAGTCTTTAATAACAAAACTAGACCACTAATTTTGGAATTCAATTGATGCGAAGACACTTTCTAGCTTTATATAAAGTTGCCAAATAGCGTGACACTGCCCCTTTAAAGTGAATCGTTCCTCCTCCAAATCCATTGACACCCTTTCCTTAATGGACTTCAGTGCTCTGAGAAGTTCTTTACTGCGGTGTTACTCGGTATTCTGTTCAACTCTCTGATGTGGTAAGTGTTTCAGTGTAGTAATTTACAAGGGTTTGTAATGCATTAAGGTACTCAATTGTGATCATCTGCCACTAAGCATTAGCTGACTAGCTGTTGATGTACTGAGTCCTCCCTTAAGATTTAATTAGTTTATTTTAATGAATTTAATTAATTATGCCTGGTCTTCAAATTCAGTACTTTCCCACGGTGCTACTTATTGTAAACTAAAAGAGTGATTCTAACTATATTGTTTAGTTGGCCATCGGGTCTGTCGAAGCAATTCAACAAGTGTACCTTAAAACAAAAGATTTTGAGTCGGTACTTTCCTGCGGTGCTGTTCATTAAGCTGTGGGAAATAGTTCTGAGTTATGAAACATGTAAAAGTTATGGAACAGTATAGTGCTGTTTGTTTTTAATACTTTGTGAAATTATTTTATTTTTATCATCTGCAGTCAGGAGATGACTAAGATTTTCCAGCTCACTTGGTGACACAGTAACGAAGGTAGCAGAATGGTACTCTCACCAGTTTGTATACATAGAACGACCCACAGTTCCGCACGTTGATTGTCACCTGCCGCCAGCAACACTTGCCAACAAAACTAAAACACACTGTCCTAGTTACGACCCCATCCTGAGGGGTGGGGTGGGATCCATTCAGCCAGCCTGTTGCAACTGTGTTACACTTGTTGGGTGGAACGCAATGAGTTGGCAGTTTGGAGCCTGCGTTGCTATTGAAGCGGTACCAGCCAGGGCTAAGTGATTTATCACATTGGGCTGATATTTCGTCGACTGTTACACTGCGGTCCGTCTCACTGTTCAGAGTGTAAGAGGAGCATTCCGTGGCTGCAACTGAGAGAGATTCCGTGGATGCAACTGAGAGAGAGAGAGAGAGAGAGAGAGCTTAAGTTTATAGAACCGTGTGGAATAGATATTTCAAACCTATGTTTGTAATTTGAGGACGCTTTTAGTATGAAAAAGAAGAGAAATATTACTTTGATAAGAGCTTTTTTTTTTATTATATCCTGTAACATTGTATACTAGCGATGTTATGGCCTTAAGGGTATTGAAGTAAAGGCAAACATTGTATTCTTTGTGCATGTGCATGAATAGACAGCAAAGAAAGCTTGGATTCGAACTGAAATTTAGCTTAAAAGTTATTACAAAGGATGTAATACAATAGTGAAAACGTGAATCCAAGATAGTTTTTGCTTGTTTTTTTTATCAGCGTTTTGAAATGAAATAGTTTGCATAAATGTCCTCCTGCTTTCGAGAACGATCAGGCCGATTTCAAACTTTCCAGATGTTTGCTCAAATAAAAGATCGCTGGAACTTTTGAATATTGTTTTTTGAAAATGGTTCACAAAAAGGGTCTTTTGGGACAAATAAAAATAAATTCGATTTTTGCTTCACCCGCCGGATTCTCAAAATTTACTGACCAAGGCTCTTAAATTGTAGAGATTGTGGTTCAATTTTGTCCTTTAACTATTTCTCCCTTTGTTTTTCAGTATGGTAATGTATGATAATGTACGATAATTAACTTAAAACATAGGGAGAAAAAACTTAAACCAATGACAAAAATTGAGCCACAACATACATATCTTCACGAAGGTTCCAGCACTTTCCGTTACTTAGGGGCTGTTCACATGCTGTTCTCCGGAATGAGATTCACCCCTTGCACCTTATGCTCCCCAAACGGGAGGAGTTTGTACACAATTACAATCTCAGATCTGGCGTTAGTCGTATCACGCGTCCTTCTTGTAGAACTAAGCGCACGTAAGAGTTTGTCACTCATAAGTACATCTAGTGAATTGTACTGATTTATTCATAATATAGTTTTAGTAATTTTTTTCTTAGTATTTATTGTATTTATATTCTAGTATGATATAATATTGTACATAGCTCAGTAATTTAGCCTTATATCGTGTATATTGCTGCAATGAGTTCTTTAATAAACAGTCAACAGTCATTATGATACCAGAATGAGTTTCCTTCTGGAATATATAGTTCGTATTGCATTCACATGACAAAATCAACCGTAGGCGTTCCAGCCTGTGTGGCAGGCGACGATCAGGTTTTTACACGCTGAGTCGAAATTGTGGCCTCCCTCAGCTAGTATGAATATATTAGCTAAAAGAAGCATCCAAAGAACGAGAAGATCACAGCGTTGTCAGCCACCTTGAAAACGATACGCACGCGCCACTCACTCCAGACTACACGGTTTGCGGTTTCATTCCGGAACGGAGTTCGTTTTCAGTTTACATGATACTAGAATGAAATGTCATACCAGAACGAGAATTTCATTCGGATTGAAAACCTGAATGAACTCATTCCGGATTGACTTGTACGCGAACGAAATTTCGTCTCGGTATCATGTGAACAGATACGGAGAAATGTATGGAGATGGAATAAACTCGTTCTGGAATGAAAGCCATTCCGGTATCGTGTAAACAGCCCCTTACGTTTGCTAGTTGATAACATAGCACCCTACACAATTCAATTCGGGATTGATATTATCTAGCCTGCGTGTAGACATCTCCTATTTCCGCGTGCAACAAAGGAAATACGAGACGTCTGCATGCAGGCTAGATATTATCCTGAATATTGTAAAAACAACGAGTCATTAAATAACCTGTTGCCTGTGTATAGTGTGCAATTCAAAATTAAGAATAAAATTTCACACATAGGTGAACCATCCCCTATCTTGTTATTGATTTCCTTTCACTAAATAATTGTAATGATTATCATTCTGTCTATTGAGGTAAGTAATTTTAGTCTTAACATACATTATTGTTAATGTATCTCCGACTCCATGTAATGTATTCTTTTTATTTTTTTGTGACTAGAGAGCCCTGGTTTTTATAAGCCTCTCGGTTCTTCTGGGTTCCTTTGCCAGTTTATTAGTACTAAATTATCAATGTATTTAAAGTTTTTTTTTTGCTGGCTAAATAAATGAACTGAACTGAGCAATGATACCTCACAGATTAATGTGATCTGGTAAGCTGTAGCTACTCTAAGGGCACTAAGGCTTCATCTTACCAGATCACATTAATTTATGAGGTATCCTAGTCAAACGGCATAGACTGATAGTATAAAGTGAAACAAATTGTCGGTTCAGAAGGTCTGTCATTCTCGCCGGGGACACAGTGACAAGACCCGGTAAAGAAAACAGGTTTGCTATGAAAACGGCTGTTTACATGGTTGGAGAGATTTACCGGTTTTTTTTTTTTTTTTTTTTTTTTTTGGTCTTCTCTAACTTTGTAGGGGAAAATTTTACTGGACTTAGTTGTAATTTTATCCCGGCGGCTTAGTTTACCGGACACATTTTGTGACGTTTCCGATTACGTACAGCACCTGTAGCTCACCTCATGGTGTTAAAAGTGTCGTAAACGTTTTACTACTTTTCAAGATAAGGGCAAGATGACTCCGTCTTGGCCCTTCATTAGCCAACCACAGCACAGAATGTGCTTCGCCTTATCCCATCACCGAACCAGCCATGTAACAAAATATACTTAAAGATTTGTACAAACCTGTAGGTATTTGTTGTTGAACTACCAGGTTGACTGTGGCTGTTTTGGTTCCCATGCTATTTGTAGCAATACACTGGTACAATCCACTGTCTGCGTGATTCAACATCCTGATGGTGAGATTACCTCCGTTGACCTCCGTCTTTCCGCCTGGTAAAGGCATCAGTAATCTGGTCCATCTTATCGTGGGAGCGGGGAAGCCTTTAGCTTGACATGTTCCTTGAAAAGTGGATTGCTCTTGTGGCGTAGCAAGAGGCAAAGGCACTTTTGTAAAAACAGGAAGACCTGAAAGTATGACAACATAAAAAAAAAAAAACTAGAGGCTACAATTAGCCCAAACTGGGGCCTGCGAAAAACGGTATTGTATCCCTAATTTAACGCTAAACAGAAGAATAGAGAGAAGTCTGTCCATCTCACATCATTGCGCTTATGTTCGAGTCTATTTCTTTGCAGTGTATATTCATTGACCCCTTTAAAGATATAGCCCTTTAAAATTACAAAATTGCTTTACGGCTCAACCATTGCTCAACCATCACCTGACAACAAATTTACAAATTTACAAATTTACGTAACCCCACTCCCCTCAAAAAAAGGAGGGGGGGGGGGTTGGTTCCACAAGGAGGAGTCGAAACCGGGCTATCTGCATCACAGGCGGTGACAATTAACGACCTCAAAACCACGGAGGTTCAGCATAGCTAATTCGGCCTGGGAAGGGGGGGTTGAAAGGGGCTTGAAAGGGACACTCTCCTTGGTTGGGGGGAGGGGGGAGGGGAGTGGGGGAGTGGGGGGAGGGGAAGGGGTTTTAAAATAAATTACAATAATTAAGAAAACCACGGAAAACGACACGACACTACTATCAACTCACCTCGGACAGTCAAAATTCCAGAGGCATTTGATGATCCCAGGATATTTGTCGCAACACAAGTATATTGCCCAGCATCACTGTAATTCAAGTTTTTAACAGTTAACTCTCCTTTGTTAACCAAATACTTAGCTCCTGACTGGAGCGTCTTGCCCTTAAATTTCCATTCAACTCCAGGAGAGGGATTACCACCAACCGTGCAATAATATGCCGTATTTGATCCTTCTTCCCGAGTCTTTTCTTTTGGTGATAACTGGGTATGTGGGACAGAGATTGATTCTCCAGGTCTACCAGGCGGTCCAGGCATGCCTTTCGGTCCAGGTGCACCTCTTTGGCCCTTTCCTCCTATTGGTCCAAGCGCACCCGGTTCTCCCTTCTCTCCTCTTGGTCCAGGAGGTCCAGATTTTCCTGGTGGTCCCATGGTGCCATGCGTTCCCCTCCTTCCCTTGGTCCCCTTTGGTCCCCTCCTGCCACGGGAGCCCTGTGCACCAGCTGGCCCAGGTAGCCCAGGCGGCCCTACAGGACAGATCTTTTCGCTTGATTGACAGTACTTTGTGGTTATGATTTGAGCAACGTGTTTGATAATTTCTTGACGCACTTCACGGATAGTAATGCCTCGTGGAGTGTTGTTGGCTTCTCTGCGAATTCTTGGTGTTACTATCTTTGCTGGATCTTTAGTCATATTTCTCACTGCATTTTTACAAAAAGAGGAAAATGATTGGCTAATTAATATGCAAAAGCCCTTGCAAACGCTCGCAGCATTTTTTTCCTAACAGCATTCAGCACAGTTGGGTCTAACATGTGGGGTGCGTTTGAACACTCTGTTGGATGTTGTTGGGGCGACGTCCGAAAGGCCTCAAACTTTGGAGTCTTTAAGGCCGTGCAGGACATGTTATCTCATCGCGTATGCATTTATTTAAAGAGTATGCATGAGAAGAATCTTTCATTCCAAATGTATTCAAATTTATTCAATTGTGTATTCAGCGTATTGCTAACTGTACGTGTAATTGAAATCTCCAAGTATGAACTTCTTGGACACTTAAGAACTCGTTCGATCTGCGGAGAAGGAAAATACTGTAATTTTGTGTCCGAGTATTCATCACGTATATAGAACCTCACTAACTGGTACGGCTGGTACACCAGGGGGATAAACTTAATACACTATACCGTGATGTGACAGAAGCAAAATTGAAAAACCAAACTTCAAAGCTGAGCAAATACGTTTCAAGTTTTTAGATCTATAAATAGTAGAAAAGCATGTTGCAAGGAAGTTTTGAGGTCAACTCAACGCGAGCAAGCAAACAATCAAACAGCAACAAAATCCCTCCAGTAGGAAATAATGAATCTGGTAAACCAGTTTTACTTGCGTTTCGATACTCTTTAATAGCTTTCGTGTTGAGGTGTCATTATTACACCATTAAAGAATATTATTGCGTTGCGTGACGTTACATTATTTATTTGTTTCTTTGCCCAAGCGAGAACCGGATGAAAGAGGGCAACCTCGTTCCCAGGGTCTCTCCTCTTCCCTCCAGGGAGCGGGAAGAGGAGAGACCCTGGGAACGAGGTTGGATCGAGGAAAGTAACTTCAGGGGCACCTAACGAGCCAAATCAACCAAACGCTGTAGAAAGGCATTTTTAAGTATATTGTGGTGTTTGAAGTCTGTTTAAAGTGGTGTTTTCATAAGCTAGAAAAAGTTAATCTGTTAAGATCCTCTAGCTGAAATTTTAATTGCCCGAAAATGTTAGGGAACAAAATCTTCCTTTGAGAAAATTCAAGCAGAAATGAACCTTCCATGAACTTTCTAGGCAACTATTTTATTTCCGAAAATGCTAGCTGACGTTTTTGACTGCCAAAAACAGCAATTACGACCTTTCCGAAAATCTCAGGGGTTATAATTTCCCAATTGCGAATCTTTCAAGCCACGTTTTAGTTACGAAAATCCGAGTGCACTCTTTAATAGACGCCGAATTTCCAAGTCGAATTAGCCTCCACCATGGCCAAAGAGATATCTACCGAAACATGTCGTTGGGTGCCCGTGTAACTTGCACGACGAAGAAACAACAAACAAACAAACAGTGAAAAAATAATATTATTACTAGCGGCAGATCGTCGCCATAGAGACTGCTGCTTAACACAACAGCAGCGAGCAAAAGATCATGAAATTGTCTGCCCTCGTATGCTAGTGTAAATTAGCTTTAAAACTGCGTAGGAGCTATATGCCCGGCAGCCAACGCTATACAGCTGCAACAGTAATCAAAGATTATAGTAGGGTTTTCGACACGTTAAAATATCTCAATCAATATTTATCTACTCGCCTGCTGTTGTGTCGCCGGTAAGTTCAGCTTAGGTGAGCCCTCAACCGACCCCACATTTCCTGTGCTAGTGTAGTGAAGCGCAAGGAAACGTGACTTCTTAAATAACTGGCTAGTAAATCAGTTCAACCTGTTATCTCATAATGATATAAATGGTTTCGTTATTTTTTAACACCAACCCTTTGATGGATCGATACTTCCACAATTTTTTGTTTGCTTTCTTAAACATGGTGTCAAAAAATTTCCCAATTATTTCTCAACAATATGCGATCAATTTTTTGACTTTATGTGCCTGTAACTCAAAAATGAGTCCGGTGACCCCCGATTTTTATTATTGAATTGCAATCAGCACATGAAGATTCATCTCTCTGCAAAGTTTTAAAAAATTGTGTACGTGGGGTTCAGAGCCACTTTAAATAATCGAAAAATTAAGGTGGCTCTGAACCCCATGTACAGATTTCTTTAAAACTTTGCAGAAAGATGAATCTTTATGTGCAAATTGCAATTCAATAATAAAAATTGTGGGAGTATCGATCCATCAAAGAGTTGGTGTTTAAAAATAACGAAACCATTTTGAGCCACCTTAAATCATTGGCTAGTAAATCAGACCAACCGGTTATCTCATATTTGTGGTTTAGTAACCGTGAAAATATATATTGATACATGTTAAATGTGGGATGGAACATAGTTCGTGCTTTCCGTATTAATATGGTACCAGAAACTAGTGTGGGAAATATGCTCTGGGAAACACTAAGCCGGCATCATATTTTGATATGATATTGTCTTGTCCAATCTCTTATGCTAGCTGCATCATTGTGTGTATAAGCACATTGATTTTAGCAATAAATCCGGGCAAGTTTTACCACTCATCTCAGTTGAGTCGCGTCCTAACTCCGAGTTAATGCAAAAGCCGAACCAAAAATATGTCACCTCGCCAACAGCGTGACTCTTTCCAAACCCCAGACGAGAGTTATAAACATTCAACTTCTTTACGCTAAGAAAACAAACCGATTGATTTTCCCATGACTGCGAAGGTTTAAGGGGGCATTCTATGAACTTTCAACAGGGGCACCCAACGAGCCAAATCAACCAAAAGCTGTAGAAAGGCATTTTTAAGTACCTTATGGTGTTTGAAGTCTGTTTAAAGTGATGTTTTCATAAGCTAGAAGAAGTTCATCTGTTCGGATTCCCTAGCTGAAATTTTAATTGTCCGAAAATGTTAGGGAACAAAATCTTCCTTTGAGAAAATGCAAGTCGAAATAAACTTTCCACGAAATTTCTAGGGAACTATTTTCTTTCCGAAAATGCTAGGTGACGTTTTTGACTGCCAAAAACAGCAAATACGACCTTTCTGAAAACCTTAGGGGCTATAATTTCTCCATTGCGAATCTTTTAGGCCACGTTTTAGTTACGAAAATGCGAGTGCACTCTTTAATCGATGCCGAAAACCCAAGGCGAATTACCCTCCTCCGAACAGATATCTACCGAAACTTGTCGTTGGGTGCCCCTGTTTCAACGCTCAATTTTTTCGTAATGATTTAACTAACAACTTTTATCAAGACTCTTACAGAAAGGATGATCCAGCAACTTTGTCTCATGCTCTTGAGTCTTCTTTTCGATCGATCCCGCAAGGTCTGGTATCGGTTTATAAATCTCTTCACGTTTTACAACCGACGAGCTTTTCTCAAGCGCGATATCCCGTGGTAGCGTCAACCTATTTTCCAACGCAAGCAGACGGTGGTTTGTTGCTTCATTCCTTAGCCACAGAATCCCACAAACAAATACTAGTATTAACGAAAGAAACGAAGGTCGAGCAGCGGGAAGGGCATCTCGAGGTCGGTAGGATTTGGAGGAGCGATTCAAATCAGCCATCTCAGTCGATTCTGCAACCTCTTGGTCGTTTTGCGACGACGGGAAGACGAAAGTCTGCGTGTGGAAACTTGCCAGTAAAATCTGATCCTCTTAATCCGTCCGTCATTTCATTGACGTCACGACTGTCTTCCCACGGGGGAGGGGGGCGGGGTACTGCCTTACATGAGATATATAGGTATGTGCGGCCCCAAAGGGTATGGTTTTTTAGCCGTTTTGGTCTGAAATAGGGTATCAGTTTTGACCATTTTGGTCTGAAATAGGGTATTGTTTGTGCACTCTTGTCTTGAATTCGGTATGTTTTTTTTAGAAGAAGCTACTTCTTCATTTTTAGCCGATAATACCATCAACAAAAGCCCTTCTTTTTTTTGTCTTTTAATTCTGTTTACACCAACTTTGTACGTGAAATAGGTCTGAAATAGGGTATCAAATTTTTGGTCAAGTCTGAAATAGGGTAGGGAAAATCCCAGATTTTGGTCTGAAATAGGGTAAGGGTTTCAGGAAGCGGGCCGCACACCCTCACCCAATTTTTCTGGGAGTACCCCCCCCCCCGGGTGTCTTCGTCCTGTCACAACTATGGATCAACCAATTCAACTGGTGCTGCTTTTGCTGTTGTTTTCACAACTTGTTACTCGGCCGACTTCCACCGGAAGGCCGAGTCTAGATCTGGGCTTCGTTCTTTTTATTTCTTCGTCGTGTTTCATCCACAAATCGCACTTCCGGCGTTTCTGCGCAAGCGCTAAAAAACTTCAATTACGCAGTTCAAAGATCGCAAGCCTTAATCACGCGTCTGTTGTTTTTAAGTTATGTAAATTTCTCATGTAAGCCAACCCGTCACAAACACAAAAATATTATCAAAACATTCTCGTTTTGTTTACACGAGGACGTTGTAATTTTCGATAGGCGTGCAAAAAGAAGGAAGTGAAATAAACTCCGTTCTGTACGGGTTCGCAAATGATCCCAGGACCGCAAATGATCCCGGACCACAAATGACCCCCAAATTGGACCGCAAATGATCCCGGACCGCAAATGATCCCCGTATTGCACCATGTTGGACCGCAAATGATCCCGAACAAAAAATAAGGAATGGCATGGATGGTGAAATGGTATGGATAGAGAATTGGCATGAATTGCGATTATTTTAATCAAAGCCTTAAATCATGGCTCACAACTATCATCTGATTAATTTTAAAAAGGTAAACGTGGTCACACAATTTGTCCAACTGATGTGAAGCAGTCAATCAGTGTTATCACACCAGGATCCAAACCTATCTCGTTTTTCCTTCCGTCTTTAGAGATCTTTGTGTTTGTTCTTATCTTTAGTAACTCCAAGAACGTTCACAAATGATACCAATGAAATAAGAACAAGACAGTTTAGCCATATTTTCCGAACGCGTGGGAATCACAGCTCACACGAAGGTGACAAGTTTCGGATGATCTTTGAACCCTGCTCCGATTTCAACCACATCACCGCGTTTCTCGCCTGCCTCAGGCCAGTCGGCTGATCCCATCGGATGTGAGACAAAGACAATTTTAAATGATAGTGCTCAGTGAACAAAAGACTTTTATTTCAAGAGATAACGAAATCAACTGCGGAATTTTTCATTTATTTCTTTACGGGTATGTGTGTATTTTAATTCTCCGTTGTATTTGTGATTATAGGATTGAATTATACTAGCCTGGGACCAGGCTCCGCAGTGGGGTTAAGGAGCGGAAAGAACGAACTTGGCCAAAGAAAAATCGGCGAGCGAAGCGAGCCGAGCGGGGGACTGGCGGCTCGCTTCGCTCGCTGATTTTTTTCGCCACGTTCCTTCTTTTCGCTCCTTTAAAATCCCACTGCGGAGCCTGTTTCCAGGCTAATTTATACATGCTCGATTTTTACTGAAATCGGGCACGTGCACCGAAGCGTTGATCATATACCCGACAGAAATGAAGTCTGATTAAGCGTGTTCTCGAACGTCCTGGGATGTACAACACAATAAACAGAAGACATGAAACGAAACTCGCAGTCCACGATCACAACAAGTGTCTTTACAAAATCAATTACTGCACTATGCAGCCGGCGTCCTGACAACAAACAGACAGAACGTCACGCAAGATCACAGATTTCCCACTAAAAAAAAAACTATGGAATAATTATCATAAAATG
The DNA here is from genome assembly GCA_016490735.1 of Pachyseris speciosa. NCBI lineage: Eukaryota > Metazoa > Cnidaria > Anthozoa > Scleractinia > Pachyseridae > Pachyseris > Pachyseris speciosa. The sequence continues at coordinate 170,676 of JAEMWC010000912.1, forward strand.
ATAAAACGTGTTTTTTGTGTCATTTTTATATCAATCCATGCCATTCCTTATTTTTTGCTCGGGATCATTTGCGGTCCAATATGGGGATCATTTGCGGTCCATTTTGGGGATCATTTGCGGTCCGGGATCATTTGCGGTCCTGGGATCATTTGCGGACCCGTACAGTTCCGCTTAGGGGTTTCTCTCGTGTTCTCAAAGCGTGTCATGATTTAACGCTTATCAGTCATGTTTCGTAGTAGAAGGTTTCAAGTTACGTAGCCAGAATTGCGGTTTTATGCCAAACACCTGAAAACACTAACCATTTGTTTGTGGCGAACTTGCTAGCCAATTTAGAAAATTAGTCGTTTTGTTTACAAGTAGACTGCGCCATTTCGATTCGTGAACATCTAAATAATGCAATAATGCTGTGTGTATTTGAACAATAGTTGTATTTGTAACACGCTTCGCGAAAGTCATCCGAAATTCATGTAAAAAGTTTCGCTTCAGTGACTCTCGCGCGTCGCGAATCGCGAGGCGGGGGACGCGATTCGCATCGCGCAGGAAACGCGACACGACTGGCAACTTACTCAGAGCGGAACTGAACAGTCAGCTGAACAGTATTACCACAGATGTATTAGCGTTTGGTAATCACTCTCTATGGCAAATCCCAAAACGCTCTTTGCTCGTAGGTAAACAAAAAGGCCTTCTGCGAAACCAAAAACCATTTTCAATTTTTCTAGAATCAGAAAGCGTGCTCTTGCGCCGGCGAGTAGTCGATTGTGAAATGTTTTGTCTTCTGTGGCGTGAGGCACTGAAAAATATTTTTAAAACGCATTTTTGTTTTGTGAAAGTACAATGCGCCGAACGTCATTGTGTTATTTCTTGGAAAGCGAACGTGTATAAAAATGTACCGGCGAGGTAAACTGAGTTGGGAAATGGTCGCGATAAGAGCAGCTCAAGAAATCGAGTGCTGTTTAAGTGGTTCCCTCCAAACAGGAGGCTTAGGGATTTGGGCGATATGTTATACACTTGACATAGCGTCCGACTTTGGTGAACAAACAGCCGGACAAAACACAAGACGGTCGTCGGACATTCGGCGCAGCAGATGCCATGATAGTGAAAATAAAATATGGAAAGGGATTCAGATCTCGTTATCCCAACTTTATCATAATATTGCAACCGTGTAGGTGAAACAGTGAAGTAGCAAATTGCAATTTGCCTCTTGGAAGGCCGAGTGAAGGCCAAGATGGCCTCTTGTTCAAATTGGCTTCTTTATAAACTTGAACGATTGAACTGATTGTTTACCTTCATGTGATTTTTTTCTTTCTGTTCCCAGCCTCGAACAGCCCTCGAAGTTGGTGCGGTCACAAATACCATTGCTCTATTTGTTCTTTATTACGCGTCAAAATTTTTCCGTGGTTAGGCGTTGAGTTGAAAGGATAACTCCCAACTAGACCTATCAGAATAACGCCAGTTTTGACTTGTGTATACTTGCACTTGAACTAGTTTTTTTGTTACTGGCATAAATAACTCTCGAGTCAACAACAACAACAAGCTTTATTTGCATGACCATAAAACATTACAGTATTGCGAAAGCAGGCAACAAGAATTAAACTACACTAGTTTGACAACAGATTGTTTCGTAAATCAAAACACGCGGAAATAAACTTAACAAATTTCATAATAAATAATATTATCATCACAGTTCATTAATTCCACAATTAAATCAGCAAATGGTAACAGCTCAATATTAGGTATTCTATAAACTATTTCATCATAAAAGGCATTTCTGATTGATGAATACTTTGAACGACGAAATAGAAAGTGGGTTTCATCTTCAATCTCATTCATAGCACAAAGACTGCACAGTCTTTCACATCTAGGGATATTATCATACCTACAGGTTTCAATTTTAAGTTTATAATTACCAATTCTCAGTTTCACTAACGTTTTTCTATTACAGTTTTTCCTGGTTATATCTAAATAAATTGAGGGTGCATAGTTGTTTTTGAAAGTGCTATAAAATTCTAATGTTTTTGAATGCTGAAGGGTATGTTTTCAATGATCGATATATTTCTTTTTCATGACGTCCAAATGGCGCTTAATCATTGTGTTATCTAATTCGCTATGATCGAAGTCAGGGAGATCATAGTAATGATAAATGTTTATGAGATTGGAGTAAAAGCTACTTTTGCCATGAGAATGAAGATCAACTGACGTTAGAAGGGACTCTTTAACGATAGAGTCTTGGGCCTTATTTTGAAGATAAGTTAGGTAATTAAGTATTCTTTTGTTTATTTCAGTAATCAAGGGAAATCTGCCAAGTTCAGCCCTGCACGCAATATTGGATGCTTTATTGCTTACTTCTAAGTAACGTTTGCAAAACTGTAGATGCGTTTTTTCAATTGGTGAATTTTCCCAAGACTTAAGATCTGATTTAGTATAGACATCCGTTATAGGTTAAGATTGGGGAAATCATTGTGTCAAAAATTTTACTGGCAAGAGACGGTTTCAAACTGCTAAAATCTGTTTGTCGACGTAGGCTAATATATAGATTTAGCCAAGCCTAAAAGCGGAGCTCCACGATTATTATTTTTTACTGGTATTGAGCAGCACCGCATGGCTTTCCTTGCGCCAATATTTTGTGATTAGAGCAGTCAACAAGAATTGACTGCGGTTCAAAAACCTCAAAACATTACAAGAAAACCATACAGTCGACGCGTGTGTTTGTTCGAAAACAAATTTAGCAATCTAAGAATGATCAAATATTTTCATCCAACATCGTTGGAAGAGCATGTTTGAGGGTTTAGCCACCTCTCACCATAGTGCATTAAATGGCTTTCCATGTTTGATGTAGATCAAACGTGTTCATCCAAAATTTCGCATTACGAACAAATGTTTGATCGTTTAGCCACCCCAACAAACAAATCGTACAGAAACGGTGAAAAGCAACCAAATAAACCACATAACGTCGAAAATTTCAGTGGTGATAGGTGGTTTGCAGCCAATCTCCAGAGACGCAGATAAGAATGGTGAAACGAACAAATGCTGGTGGACGAACAAAAGGAGCTAAGGGGGTGTATTGTTTACGTCCACCAGCATGGCGGCGATGACGTAAAGTGCAAACCACCCATACGCAAAAATCATTTTTTTGACTCGCTTGGTCCGCTGTTTGGTCAAGCATTGTTATGAGTTGAGCCACCAAACGTTATGTGTGACAAACATGATGTTGGATGAAAAGCTTAGACATAAGCTTAAATGTCGTAGAAAAAAGAAAAACGAAAACAATCCTGATAGTTTGGATATGTAATCGCATGGGGCCGAGTAAAATTAAGGAATAATATCACTTGTGTTTTCAGAAATTTGCTGAAATTGCCCTCGTCGCGCAAAATCATAAGACATACGAGGACTCATTGCAATTACGTGTTAAAAACATAAGGACAAACGTTTCTGTCAGTTCTTAACACTACAGAAATACTGACGTCGAAAATCATGTACAGTCAGCCAAGCGGAGGAAAACACTCGTTCGCTTGCTAGCAAAACAGCAAACAAACAATATTCGACTAGCTACTTCTTTGTGTCCAAAACGAGTAGATTGTCATTTATATACAGTCGACAAAGTTTCATTCCTGAGCAAAAGTAACAACGATTAAACCTCAAATGCTAAGCTTCAATTTATTTAAGTTACCTGTGTTGTCGAGCTTTCTACGAACCATTAAAGTAAAAACACGCATCTACAAAAAATAGCAAACGGTTTGTCCGAAGAAAGAACTTCTTCCACCAAGTTTGAGCTACTCGTTCCTCCCATTAATGCTAGTGAATTGTTAAGTGAACTTTCGTGGTGAGCTGCCGCGGTAAAGTGAAAAAGCCCTTGAAGCGTTAAATCATTTTGTTTTTCAACCACACAATCCGGGCGCCATACAAGTGGATCCAGAATTTAAGAATTTCCTGAGAAAAATGTTTAGCTCTTCCATTTTATCAGTTGAAAATTCACCTTCCGGAGTATCTTTTAAGTAGTTCTTGATTTTTATGCCTTTTACTCGAATTAAAAGACAGAAGTTCGAACAAGTTGAAGTTGTACTCAAAATGAAGAAACCAACTGAATGTGAAATCTCAAGCCGCAGAAAGCGGGTGGGTTTGGGTGACCTTAACCTGACTTGAGCCTGCGATCCAATCGAAAACCAGTACCTGGCCAGTGGTCAACTTAAAAAAACAGCTGACCTCGATGAGGTCTTAACTTGAGCCCACGATATGGTCACATACTACTGGTCAGCGGATACCCTGTTTTGACAGCTGTTGGCCATAACACTACATGGGCTGTAATGTCAAAAATTCACTCCCATCTCTAAGAAGCATGAAAATCAAAAAAGGAAATCAGCATTTTACACAATGAAGTGAAAAAAAAAAACAGTTTGAAAAATTAATCTTCAAAATGTTTTTCATCATATTTTAAACGCACTTGGCGGAATGACCCCCCTAATTTCGACAATTTACGGTTCCACCCCCTTCTATCGCACGATCTTAATCAAAATAAACAGTCAACTTATTTATCACCTTTATTTTCTTATCACTTATCTGCTCGAATGCATCTTCTTTCGTTATTTTGTATATCTTGTTTTTGTCTGATGTCTTTCTCCATCGATAACAGTATCAAAAAACAAATATTTATTTTTCTCATTGTCTTTAATCTTTATTTTCTTTTCTAGTTTAGCAATTCTTTCCATCAACTGTTCTTTATTCTCTATTTTAACTTCATATTGCACTTTTTTGGCTTTGGAAAGTGGATTGCATTTTTTGTTCAACAACTTTTTGCCGTATTTGTCAGCATATTCTTCAATATAACCAGTTTCTACCTTCTCAAGAGATCTCTTGTCATTACACGGCACATTTACAATCAATTTCATTTCAGGTGATTTATCCTTATGATGATACACTTGGCTTTTATTGTTTGACAGATGCCATTTCAAGCGTGTTTCCAAGCTTTCACAGGTCAATCCAACATATATTTTTCCATTATTGAAAGTAACGTCATAAATCTTACCGTTAGAGTACAGACTATTTAACTTTGCATTGGTCAATTCCAACAAAGGAGTTTTTCTCTCTCTGTATTTGTGGTTCAATTCCTTGTTGTTAATATGTATGTATTCAAATTTTGTTGTCCGGGACATTGCTGTGTATAATTGTTTCTTATCCATGCGGTTCACATCATGAATGTTATAATGTTCACTGATATCGCAGCCCTGATACATATCGCAGCCCTGATACTTGTAAACAGTCACACAGAAACTTGGAATGAAATACTCTGAGAATTCACTTGTACTGAACTTATGTCCTTCAACATTAAACATACGATCATGAATGTCTTTGATAGTGAACTCCATCGTATTGAATATATGTTTATCTTTGATGTTTTGTGTTGCGATGATAGGCATTCCCTTGCAAACATTGTATTTCTCCGTTTTGCCATTATATTTGAAATCAACAGCAACATATTTACCGTTATTCTCCTTAATATATCTCTCGCAACATTCTGCATTGACTTTTATCCTTGTTGAGTTCAAGTAACAGATGTTCTTGTAATATTTGTCGGTTTGTTCAAAGTATGTTGAGATTTTTCCCAGTTTAAGGAATTTACCAAGCATATCATGTGTCTTTTTGTCATATCTTGACGATTTTTCGATGTATTGGAGTGTCTGAATATTAGGACACATCTCACGAACAGTAGCAGAATATATATAATCATGGTGTATTTGACTTCCTGGTTCAACAGGTTCACATTGATTTGGATCTCCAAACATGTAAATCGTATTTTTGAACAATGTGTACGCTTCGTAAATCTTGGTCATCCATTTATTTGGAACCATGCTAAATTCCTCAATGAACAGTGTCATGTCTTTCAAACTATTGATGTCTCTACCATACCATTCACAAAAGTAAGAATCGAAAGTATGACATACATTGTCGAAATCTTTCAACCTTCTCTTAACGTTTTCAATAGCCTTGTTAGTGAATGACAGTACCAGAGGATTTTTTGCCTCTTTGACCATCTGACACAGTTTAGTTGTCTTGCCACTACCTGCCTGTCCATTAAATATGCATCCCTTGCCAACTTTCGTCTTGTCATTATACACAAGGTTCTCTCTGTAGTGTTTTTCGAAGTATACCAATTCAGTGTCTGTAACGTATGCTCTTCCTATTTTACTTGTGTTGAATACAACGTCTTTCTTCTTCTTGAATTTGATCTTTGGGTTAGTTATGAAGATTCCGTCAGTGTTGTAACCGTACAGCACACTATCATTGCCATGACATGCTTCAATCAATTGCAAACATTTCAAAATAGCTTCTGATACAACAAATCGGTTGATACTCGTGTTGTCAGAAAATATACGCTCACAATTTTGCTCTCTGATTAAAAATATGTCTTCATGGTGATCTATTGTGACGTTTCTTCCATCAGCCATTGCACTGGTCCAACAACACATTGCAGTGTCATAGTCCGTACACGTGAATCCCTGGTTTGTTTTATTGTATTTTCTGCCCAATTCACCGATAAAACTATTGGCAATCTTCTTCGCTTCTTTCTCTGGAAACATGTCAAAAATATATTTGATGAAACTCCTGAATGTATCAGGTTTCAATGCTTTCCTGGTCACAATCATGTATTTTATTTGTTTCAATGGCATATTCAATGTGTCCACAAGATAGAAAACTAGATTACTGGAATAGAATCCTGCCTCAATTTGCACAGGTGTACCGTAGTTGTTAAGGACTGTTTCATCAATATAGAATTCACCACAGCGTCTGAGATCATTTCTACAAGAGAATGGTTCAATTACGTCGTGAATCGTATAAACAGGTATTGGGGAAGTATTATTTAACAATATATTAGGGTATGACTTGGATATATCAATGCTGACAACATCTTCTGGAATATCATCCATTGAACACCATTGTAGTGCTCTTGGGTAATAATCATCCAGCATTTCCCTCGTGTTAACATTATAAGTGGATTGAGGTATATATCCACACATCTGTTTGAATAAAGCTGAAGCAATACTTGTGAACGATTGGTTTGTCCATTTGAAGTCATGAGTTTTGTATTTGTCATACAGTTTGTCACAAATTGACTTCCTCAAGTCGTATTCCTGGTTGAGAAGGTACATGTTTCTTCTGTGGTCGATAAAACCATCTAACACGCCACTATTGTTCCAATGCAGATATTCAACATACAGTTTGGATGTATTGGTGTAAATATTGATTGCTTGGACCATTTTAACCTCTTCGGGAAGTACAATGATGGTATTTTCCTTGTCAAGATCATGCAGATCATTTAACTTTTCAACTCTATGGACCAATTCATGTCTTCTGCTCCATCTCAATTCAGTCATATATTTCATCAGGTTGTCACATCCCCCCTGGTTTGCTTTCGATGCAGTCAATTTCGGTTTCTCATCAGTGATAGGATAGCAATGGTGATCTTTCACAATATAAACTAGTGTTACATCAGTCTGTGTGTTGGAGTTGGTAAATGCCACAAACTTTTTGTACATGCTATCAAAAGCGTGAATGGATACATTGGTATGACAATTTTTGGCCCAATTAATCAACTGTTCTGTACTGATCATACATCCTTCCGGAACATAGTCATATATCTCGTTTTTCAACTTGTCGTATGTATATGTTTTGAACCCTTTCCTGCCTCTCACCTGGTCCCAAACATAATCAACAACACATGTATTCACACCATATGTTTTAATTGGTCTTTGTTTGTTCAATAGATATGATTCCAGTTTTAAAGAACCCATTCTGTGATGCATAAAGAATTGTTTGTTGTATGTGATTATCTTGGATCCAATCTTCTTTATCTCTTGCACTGACAAAAGTGTGAAATTGTTTTTTAATAAAGTGTAAATCATGAATTTGTACATATCCTTCTTGCTCAATCTTGGCACATCCATCATGAATGGTCCGTAAGATCTTCTGGCTGTTCTTCCACCTTCCCTTATATCAACATTCAAAGTAATAGATATCGACTCCCATTGTCCTCCAATGCTATTCAGTCTTCTTTCAAACAGGTTCTGGAATGATGAATCCTTTTTATTCATTGTCTCAGTCAATCTTGCTTCTTCTTTCCTGTATTTATTCATTGAAACAGATTTTTTTGGATAGTCAATGACATCTTTGACAGCATCAACCGTATCTTCAGTCACGACATAATCTGGAAACGGGTCATCACTTAACAAATTTTCTAAGTTTTCTTTTGTCTTCTTTGGCTTCTTTGGCTTCTTTGCCTTATTCATTATCATTTCAATTAATTGAGCTTTACTCAGTTTTTTCAAATCTTTCATATTATTAGTTTCGATATTTATCATATATGTAATACTATAGTATAATATATTATTTAAATGGTTTCTATTCATGCGCTTTAAATGTCCGAAAATTCAAGTGATCCAATTGATGGATCCATTGAACTATATTCAACATTGTTTCATTTCATTGTTCTTGTGTTTGTTTGTTTTGATGTGACACCATTTGCCAGCCATTGTGTAGTTTAGACCTGTGTTGCATATATCACAGTACCATTCTTTCTTGAGCATATATAAGGTCTTGCATTTTGTTGCACGTTTCTTTCTTTCTTCATCACTGAAAACTCTAGGCCTTCCACGACCTCTTTTAACATTATTATTCTCCATATATTTATACTATAATTATTTTCCTTTTATATATGTTCTGCTCTCTTCCATGTGCTTAGTTATTTCATGAATCAAGTCTTCGAAAGAGTTGCTCATTATGTATTTGCAGTTGTTTTTCTCATACATTTTCTTCATCATTATCTGTTTATTGGTGACTATGAAAATACCTGTTGGGCTTTTAAATTCAAGACATAGAGCATTGTATTTTTCAGTTGGATTCATCAGCATTAAATCACATTGTCCAGCCATATATCCTTTCTTATAACTTCTGATTCTCATGTTTGGGCTTATTTGATTTTCACCTAGTCCTGCGATCATTAATGCGTCTTCATATTTTCTTCTGATAAATGATACAACACTGCTATGTAGATCATATTCATTTTTAATTGAAATTATATTATTTTTCATATATTATAATAATTCATTTTTTATTTTTAAATAATAGTCAGGAATAATAATATTCTTGGCTACATGATAGCAAATAACAGTATGTACTACTGTAGGGTCTACTCACATATATGTTAGATAATTTTCTCTTTATAATATTTCTTTTAAATCCTTGATCGGTATCCAACTGTCGAAGTCATCACTATATCCCTTCCACTTCACCAAAGCTTGTTTCTTCTTGTAATCTCTGCGAATGACTTTATCAATACGGAAAACATCCTGTTTAGCCTTTAATAACTCAGGTTCATAAAAACTCCCTTGAATATCTTCATCGTTGAGATCTTTTAGTTTGTATGTTATTGGGTTTGTATATTAAATTTTATCAACTGTAAACACTTCTTCAGTCCAATTTGGAGTGTAACCCTTGTCGAATACATTCCGTTTATACTTAGATATTCGAACCTTATCACCTATTTTAAATTTCCGTTTCTGTTTTAATGTTTTCATGTCACCATACAAATTGAAGTAAACAGTTCCTTCATTCCTCTTATCAGATGCTTCAACGGGTGTCATCTTTGTGCTTGAATGTTTGGTATTATTATACTGTTTCACTAATTTTGGTAACATGTCTAAATACTGTGTATTACCTTGAACAGTGAACTGCTTCCACATTTTGGACTTGATTGTCCTATTCCATCTTTCAACTACTGATGACTTCTCTTCATTCTCAGTTGAGTACATCTGTACACTATGTTTCTCTAGCAAGTCCTTCAAGTGTTTGTTGTAAAACTCTTTTCCCTTGTCGACCCATAAATACTGTGGTTTTCTGCCTTCCTTGAATATTGTTTTGAATGCTTCAGTGACAGATTCACCTTTCTTATCCTTCAATGGGACAATCCAACCATATTTGCTGAAGACATCAATAACCATAAGAAGATATCGATAACCTTTATTCCATTTACTGAACTGTTGCATTTCAACTAGATCACTTGCCCATATTTCATCAATTTTATTTACAATCACACGCCGCCGAGTGAAATTTCGTTTTATGGGTGCATGTAATTCATCAGCTAGTTTTTCTTGCCAGTTTTCTTCACTCGACGGCTTTTTCCGTTTTTTGAAACACCAAGACCAAGTTTCTGTTTTTTGTCGATTAAGAATCTAGCTGTTTGACCCCATTTTGGCATCTCACCATAAGGAATGGCATCAAGAGAATTGATCATTGTTCTATCACAATCACCTTTATTCTTTCCCATATCATAACAAATATCATGATAAGCTGCTATTTCATCTACTTTATTGTAAGGTAGGACATTCCATTTTAACACCTCACCTGTATTTGGATCATATTCCAGTTGTTCATTTAACGGATTGTATGGTCCCATATACTTATACTTACTTGGAGTCCAACCTGCTTTTGGTTTAGGAAGCTTGCCAATTACCTTATGGATATCAATCGCGCCTCCCATTTTATTGATTTTAGCTACCCATTTTTGTATATCTTCTGGTTTTGCATACATGATATCTCCAAGCAATGAGCCACCACGTGTATAATCAACTCCAGCAATATCTGTTTTATACATTTTTTTCTTGTCAGAGCGTTTGGGTCTAATAGCAGTGCTCAATTGCATTAAGCCTTCTTTACCAACCTTTGTGATTGCAGGCTTTGCGAGGGAAAGTCCTTTGTCAATTAATTTCTTTTGCAGCTTTGGATTTCTCATTGCTTCTGATGCATAATATCTCCCCATTTCAACACCCTTCTTCGCTAAATAAGGGACTCCATGTTCCAAGAATCCTGTTAGTGCCATATCAGCAGCTGAATCTAGTATGCCCGCCCCTTCAGACGGGCTAATCAGTTTCCCCGATTTCTGACAAATTTAGTCTTTGTGATTCCACATTCAGCACAAGTGCATTTCATCACAGTTCGACCATTTTTAGTCTTCTGATATCTCTCACTTCCTGGTACACATTCAGTTACTTTCTTCTGTTTCACACAATATGATTTTACCATTATACCATTAAGTTAGATATTTTTGAAGTAGTCTATGATGAACCTGTGATTGACGCTCACATCTGCTGGATTGAATCTGGAATTGTGTATTGTATCCAGAATAGATGTTCCTTTTTGTCTCTCAAGAAGATAGTATAAACACCAATATCCACATAATACTGATTCCCTTTCTTGTATCTCATCACCAGAGTATTCAAGTTGTTTACCGCTTGCAGCCATATACATTTGAACTTCTGTTGGCATCATTAAACCGAAAGAGTCGAAGTATTCACAGTATTTATCATTTTTGAAATTCCTATAACATACCCAGTGAGTACCAGGTCCAATATGACTGTCGAGATTGACTATTCCACATTCATTGTTTCTCATCAGGTTTGGCAGATTGTCTCTTGAAAATACTCCTCTAAAATGTTTTATTCCAAGTTGTTTCACCCAATTGATTAAATCAAAGTTGGATAAGGGTTTATTTACAAAATGGTTCCTAGTATGGGGATTGAATTGAATGGACTGTTTTTGCCCAGTAGAAGTCCTTTTCCTTTGGTTTTTCTTTTTTTTTTTTTTCATTCCCATGCCTATTGGGTTATCCCATGTACCAAAAACAGGAGGGGATTGCCATGGAATCATAGCATGTTTCCCACCACTTTTATTTATTGCAATGGAATCTGGAACATGAACTGGTAATGACCGTCTTGGACGGCTGCTTTCAACATGCAAACCTTTTCCAGTTAATTTTCTAATTGCTTCTATGGCCAAAGGAATTCCAATACTGGCGAGTATTGTTCCAATACCCTTTCCAGTCTGCGCTTTTGTTGGTTTGATAACAACGTCTCCACCATACTGCATTTTTTGAATAATATCTGCCATCTGTCTCGTATTCAATAAATTTCCTACATTCAATAATTGGGATAAATTGGCATTAGGAATAAGAAATCCTCCACTTTGTTTCTTCCCAAATAGTTTATCAACACCGAGACTTGCTAATGAAGAAAGAGCACCTGTAGCCAATGCTGGAGCCGCTTTAGCTACTGCTTTACCTGCATAAGGCAATAGTCTTGTTCCAAGTGAAAAAAGACTGGACCAAAGAGAACCTCCTTCTACAACTGCTTTTCTGATTTGATTTTTTGATATCTTGATGTCTGAACCTTTTCCTGATCTACTTGATTTAATCAGTTTGTTGATTTGTCTCTTGGTCAACATCAGTTGATCATTTCCAGATAATTCACTATGCGTCAACCTTATTGTTACAGGTGAATTTGTTGCATAAGCTTTTGCTAGCTTTTGTTTCTGACCTTGTGAAAGTTTCACTCCATGAGGATGATAAGTAGTCATATAATATATGTTTATACTAAATTGCATTTAATACAAACAATCATTTAATTTAATTGTTTAATTTATTCAATTTATTTAATTTATTTAATTTATTTATTTTATTCAATTCCTTTAATTTAATTAATTATTTCCAATTAATTATTCCATTTACATAGATCTCAGAATCAACTTTCCATCAGTCTTTCTCATCTCAATATGCTGGTCATAGAGTACCAATGCATACACACTATAATCATGATCTGCTGTAGCACTTAAAGTATATTTGAAAGTCAGTTTTGTCATTCCATCTTTTATGTCCTGCTTCTGTTTTGTCAGATCAAAGTAAATGAAAGGGAATATTGTACCGAAGTTTCCTCTTGTGAGAAGGGTACTTTCACTGAAATCATTTACAGCTTGAACATATTTCAAAACATCTCTGAATACTCTTGTTGGTTCTGTTGATGGTTTATAATGAACCTCTGGATAATCATTTCCATTGCCAACTTCAAGATAACAATCAGTCAAAGTTTTGTCATTACCAACAGCAAAAGTGTTATAGAGAAATTTATTGGCTGTCTGAGATGCATCACTTGCATCATTGATGATGAATACAAAGACATGCCTGGGTTTGTTTATTCCTGTGGAAATACGGAAATTGGCTGTCTGTTGTCTTGTTGAATTGCCTCTTTCAACCATTTCTCTCATGTAAGTCCACTTTCTGTTGTCAAGATACTTGCTCATGTATAAGGACTTTCCCGTAGAATTAAAAATAATACGAGGAACAATTAGCTGGAATTTAGTTAGTACCACACGACATTCATCAGTAGCTTGCCAAATCAAATTGTCATCACTCTCAAGTGTTAGGTTCACCTCTACTTTTGAGTTAGGCATGAGTTCATCCCAAAAGCTCTTGAAAAAACCGTATCTGTTCAATGCTATCTCTGCATTTACTTCACCATTTGCACCATTCAACAGTGCTTTGCGAGCTGCGAAACCTTTGTTATAAGTAGCCACCTGAGCAGCTCTGTTTTCAGCTTCTCTGTTGTCGTCAAGATAGAAGAACTCATTGGTCCCCTGACTTACAGCATAACCCTGTGAATACTCAAGCAAAGACTTTATATTTGTGGCTTGGTTGGCATCTCTGCACTCATAAACATCAATACCATTCATTTTTACATTAAGAGTGTTTATAAGAGCGTGAACTGAATTAACGATACCATTTCGATCTGCAGCAGTAATGTGGTCTCCATCTGCAAGCTTTTTTACAATGAAATCAACATTCAAACGGGCATTGTACCAATCAAATGGTGTAGTCTCTCCACTGTTATCAACAACGAATCGATAACCTGTTTTCCTCTGATGAGCATTGTTTGCTACTACAGTATTAAGTGCTGTCTCTAGTTCGAACACTACATCTTCATGTCTTTCGATATATTTTGAGTCACGATAGTTTGACATATATTATTGTGTTAGATAAAAGTTACTTAATTTTACGAGGTCTGCCTCTCTTTCTTTTGATTAAACCACCAGTCTGGCTCACACTCTCAGTTCCACTCTTGTTTCCACTTTTTCTCTTTTTCAAAAGTTCTATGATTTTGTCACCAGCTTTTTTGCCAGCGTGTTCACCAATTGTTGTTGCTGCTTTTTTTCCAGCTGTTTTGATCATATCAGTCACAATACCTTCACCATGTTGTTCATATTTTTTAAACTCAAACCGTTTCATATATTATTAGGTTTTATAATTCCACACCTCTCAAGAATAACTCAATATACCAATCTATCCCATTTAAATCAACTGGCTGTCTAGAAGAATCAGTGACATAAAAACGTATTGAGCTGATTGTATGTGTTGAGACAGGATTCCATGAAAGAAAACGAGGTTTGTAAGTGAAAGGTAAACTTCTAACGAGATCTTTGACTGGTATAACTGCGATTGTATTTGTGCTATTGCCATCAACAATGCTATCTATCACCATATCACAATTGATATAAATTTCATCTACTCCTCTTGTAATATCAGGTAGATTTGTTCCATATTCTGTGGCTGAAACTAATTTTGAATTGAAACCGATAAGTTTTCTGAAATCAAGATTTCTCAGATCCACTCGATAGTTTTCATCAAGTTCAATCAAAATGCGATATGTTGACAAAACGAAATACATGTTAATACCATACATGAATTTTGATTTGTCTGTTTCAGATGGATTCAGTACATGGCTGTTTTTTCTCATATACTCATGAATGTAACTATTGATGTCGTCATATGAATACATCCCGTCAACGAATGTTATTGTTTCCCAGTTTACACCTTTGTCATAGCTGTATTTCATTTGATTATTTTCAAAAATATCTCTGATATTGTACCAACTGTATGTCATATTGATAACATTCACAGCCATTTCATATTTCAAATCATGTGATAATTTGAGAGGTGTATTGAATCTTTTTTCAAAATCATGACTCTTACTGACACCAATTTTGTCTCTGTTTTTACTGTTGAATCGTAATGAAATTTCTGTCATATACTTTTACATTAGATATTTCATCATTATTTTATTCAACTCACCGGTTTTCAGGATTCCCAGTCTGTTCAATGTATGCAATATTTTTGTGAATTCATTTTGAACATTTTTGCTGTTGTTGCCGGCTGAAATAGATCCACCAAGCAACTGCAGTCTTGAAAGCATGTCTCCCAATAATGCATCCCTTGAACCGATTGCACCTCTTCTTCCCATGCCTGAACCGATAGTTTGTGCACCTTCCTCAACGGCGCCAATTCTTTTTCGGTACTTTTGCAATAATTTGATCCTTTGAGTCAATTGATATATCTTTTCTTTATTTTTATCCCTATTTGTTTTGGTTGTTGATAGATGAGCTTTTTGTCTTCCAATATCTTTGGTTAATTTACCAATCATTTTATCATACTCATCGATGTCGATTGTACCATCCATTATCCTGTTTAAAATTGTTGTTGGAGGAGACAATTTATATTCCTGTAATACCTTAACCTCATCAAGTGAGAAACCTTTGTCAAGATTTGACTTATACTTTGGTTCTGTTTCAGTCATCATTTTAGGTTTGTAATCAATTGGTAATGTTGTTTTCACAGGTACTGATTCAGGTAACGTGTTTAATAGCATAAGATCTTCAAAACCGGATGTCAAGGCTTTTTGATTCTTTTTCAACTGTTCAATGACTTCATCCTGTTTTTTGTCAACACTTTCTTTCACACTCTTCTGGACATCAATAGAGGATTTCAGCAATTCTGATGTTGTATCATATGCATCCTGTTTTCTATTTTCATAAGTCTTGATAACCTCACGAACTTCTCTAGTTTTATTTCCAGCTTCAATTCCACTTTTAAGAAGCCTTTTCATACGTTCTATATCCATATACAATTGTGTTAGACTAATCTAAACTATTAACATATGGAAATTCCAAATTATGATATCATTCAGAATTCAAATAATTCATTCAGACAGTTGTATCCGTATATGCCAAAAGATACATTTAGAATGTTATTGGCTGGTAATTCTGGATCTGGAAAGACAACATTGTTCATGCATCTGATTATGGAACCGTTGGTCTATTATGATCAGATACATCTTTATGCAAAAAATTTGGATCAAGACAAGTACAAATATCTGCGGAAAGTCATGGATGAAATAAGCAGTCACATTGGATATCCTGCCTTGGTTTGCAGTCAAGAAGAGATATTGCCAGTTGAACAAATAAAAGACACAGATTTGCAGCGATTGGTTGTTTTTGATGATTTTGTCACTGACAAGAAACAAGATCAAATCATAAGTTATTTCATTCAAGGGAGACACAAAAACTGTTCTGTCATATATCTCACACAATCATTCTATGGATGCCCAAAATCTGTTAGACTTAATTGCAGCCATTTCTGCCTTTATGATTTTCCATCCACAAGAGAGAGAAACATTATTGCACAGGAGCTTGGAATCGACAAGAAGAAATACATTGAAGCAACCAAAAAACCATACTCATTCTGTTATGTTGACAAGCCGATGAAGACAATCAAGAGAAATTTTTATGGTGCGATTTAATGTAACACTATAATATGACTATCAACAATTTCCAAAATCCAGAAAAACTTGAGAATCCCAGAACAGAGAGAATCAAGAAATTGACTTTGACCAGACCTGAAGATTATGTCGAAACACTCAGTGAAATCTCCGGAAAAATCGTGGTTGAAGTAGACAGGAAAACACAAAAAGTATTGAAAAACAATAAGAGACTACCTGTCATCTATGAAACACTTCCACCTGAATTCTTTGAACATGATGATGACAGCAGCAGTGATGAAGAAGATTAATCTAACAAGATTGTATAATGGGAGTTTTTAATTCTCCACAAGATCAAGATAAAACAAAAACTGGTGAAAGAGGTCCAGCAGGTCCAATTGGTCCCAAAGGTGAAAAAGGTGATAGAGGTCCAAAAGGTCCTGTTGGTCCAAAAGGTGATAAAGGTGATAAGGGTGATACTGGTGCTAGAAGTCCATTTGGTTTTAAAGGTGAGAAAGGTAATACTGGTCTAAGGGGTCCACAAGGTCCAAAAGGTGAAACAGGTCTTGGAATTAGATTTACACAAGATGGTAATTATGATATCCAAAACAAAAAAATGAGTAATGTTGCTGAACCTACTTCTGACAAAGATGCTGCCACAAAGGTGTATACTGATGACATTGTTGTTTCATCATTCCTCAACGCGAAGGAGTATGTTGATACTGAAATTGCAAGCTGCTTGAAAAGAGATGGAACTGACCCAGCTGAGGGTGATCTGAACATGGATGACTACAAAATAACAAATGTTGGGGCTCCAACTTCTGACAAAGATGCCACCAATGTGAGATATGTCAATGATGCTGTGTTGTCAATTGAAGGAACAAGATTGAACCCATTCAAATTCCTTCTTGAAGATATATCAAAAACAACTATTCTCAGAAATGCAAATGATCTCAAATTGGAAAATTTTAATAAAAGCCCTTACTCAATAAATAAAAAAGCCTTGTCTTTTGTTATTCCTACTGCTGGTCTTACAACTGTTCTTCGTTTTGATCTGACACAATTGGAAGTTTCAAAGTACACTTTAGTTGTTGAGTTTTATACTGATGGTAACCCAAATAATGCAACAGTCGATGACGACAATCTGTCATCTAATTTAATTGAAAGAAAGGATTCAATAAAAAGAGCATTTCCAAAGACTCATCTTGTTGATGGTTATCTTAAGAGAATATTCTTCCTTGAAAAAACAAGTCAAGGAGCTACATCAATGGAATTATTGTTGATCTCACCATATTTATCAAATAATGCCAAACATCATGTCATAGTTTATGGTGTTTATGGATTTTCTAATATAATTTTATCACATATTCACGACCCAGCTTTTGAAATAGAAGAAGGAAGAATTGTATTTAATAATGAGGTTAAAATGAGTTTTCATAGAATAGTCAATGTTGCACGCCCTATATTAAATCAAGACTGTGCAACTAAAAAATACGTTGATGATGCTGCCATATATCTGGCGTCAAATAAAGCGGATACAGCATATGTCAATTCTAACTTTGTGAAAAAAGATGGAAGTGTTGCGATGACTTCTGATTTGAATCTTGGAGGTAACAAATTGACTAATGTAGCAGCGCCAACAGCAAACAATGATACAGCCACAAAGGGGTATGTTGATACTGAAATTGCTGGAATTACTGGCATTGATGTTTCACCATTTCTTAAAAAAGATGGAAGTGTTGCAATGACTGGTGATCTTGACATGGGTGACAATAAAATAACAAATGTTGGATCTCCAAACTCTGATAAAGATTCTGCCAATAAAAAGTATGTTGATGACCTTATTTTATCAGCATCTGGTACCCAACGCAACCCATTCGCTTTTCTGTTAAAAGACATATCCAAGTCTTCTGCAGTCAGTGATGCAACAAACCTTCAAATTGAGAATTTTGATAGATCACCTTATCACATAAACAAGTCATCATTGTCTTTTTTCATCAAACGAAGTGGCAACTTTACATCCAAAATTCGTTTTGATTTGACACCTTTGACAAAAGGACGGTACACATTTGTCACTGAGTTTTACTCACCATCTGACCCAAGAAGTGCAACAATTGAATTAATCATTCGGTCTATAAACTTACGTGAGGTGGGACAGCCGTTTCAAAAAGCTTTCCTCAAAACTCCACACGTTGATGGTTACATGAAAAAACTTTTCCAGATAGAAAAAACCAGTGGTGGTCAAGCGGCGATTGAGGTGGAACTTTCCAGCGCAGCTCCTGCGTCTAACACCAAAACACATATCATCGTTTATGGGGCCTATGGCTATCATACCAATTTGCCTTACTTTCTCCATGACCCAGCTTATGAAATTGAAAACGGCCATGTTGCGTTTGGTAGTAATATTGACATGAAATTAAACAAAATCCTCAACCTACAGGATACCCCCACAAACCCACAAGATGCTGTAAACAAAAGTTATGTGGATCAGAGGTTGCAAACCAAACTCGATACGATTGCACAACAAAATCTGAATATGAACAACAATGCCATTACTGATCTTGGTCCACCCGTCAACGCAGACGATGCGGTGACAAAAAGGTACGCCGATGACTATTTTCTCCGACGAGACGGTTCAACTGCAATGTATGGAGATTTGTCAATTGGTGGAAATAGAGTGACGAATTTAGCGGACCCGTCGAATGAAACTGATGCAGTGAACTTTAGAGTTTTAAATCAAGCTGGAATAGCTATGAGAGCGAACACTTTATTATTGAATGGAACAAATGCGATGGCAGCAGATATGAAACTTGGAGGGCATAAAATCATTAACTTAAAAGAAGGAACAAATAAAACCGATGCCGTAAATTTAGATCAATTAGAAAAAAGTCATATTTCATCTGCTTCTCATCCAAAGAATGCTTTCAAATATTTGATGAATGATATCGATGAAGTCAGTACCGAATATGGCTTGAAAGTCAATGGATATGTCAATTTACCTCGTTCACCGCATTCGATTTCAAAAAAGGTCATTGATGTAGACTTGAATAAAGAAGCCAATCATATTTACAGAGCTAGAATTGGTTTTAATATGTACACAATAAAAGACGGAAAATACACTTTCATTCTTGAATGGCTATTTCCTGATTATGAAGGAATGAGTCTTAGTAGTGTAACATTCAGTGCAACTGGTGGAATTACAATTCATAAAACTGTAGGGAGAAAATTTGACAACAGAAATGAAGATCATTCGAGATATTTATTATGGATTGAAAAACCATCAGCAAGTTCACCACCTGAATATTTATATTGTACGATTCATATTAATGGTAACCCAACTTATCCAAATAAGTACAAAGTTCATTGTGTTGCATATGGTATTGATTTTGAAGCTGTAGACGTTCCATCAAGTGTTTACGACTTCGCAGAAGCTTATAAAATAGTGAATGAAAAAATGCAATTACAAACTGATTTAGATTTGAATGGACATGCCTTGATTGATAATTCATCAAACTTATTTGATGGTCAAAACGGTGAATTGACAATGCTAAATGATATTAATATGAACAGCTATTTAATAAAAGAAGCAAAATTAGGTGGTGATTTAAATTTAAATGGACATAATATTTACAATGGAAATGATCTGTTATTCGAAATTACCTCAAATCAAATAAAAGTTCCACGCCCTTTAATTTTATCAGGGTTAGTTTATAAAATAGTAAGTTCTTTGTTAACCGGCTCTTCCGCATCAGAGGATGTTTTTTCCATGCCAACGTTTTGGGCTCCATATACACCGTTTTTTAAAGAATTTATTCGCACCGATTTACATTTTTATGACCGCACTTCCATGCCACAAAATTGTTCTTTTCGTGTTTATGTCACTGTTGGAGGAAAAGAACAACGGCTTACATCTCACAATATTTCCAAAGGGGAAACTGGGTGGGTAGTTTTGTCAAACATTAGGACACACTTGTATTTTCCAACAGCTACTGCATTAACGTTTAAAATTACCGGACTTAACCAGAGAACAAGAGTAACGCTTACTGCTGAGTTTCTTGCATAAAATTTTATTTTTAAAAATATGATGGGGGAGGATATTGACCATAATCCATTCGCACTTGAATTAATCTAAAATAATATTATATGGGAGTTTTTAATTCTCCACAAAATCAAGATAATACAAGAACTGGTGAAAGAGGCCCAAAAGGTGATAGAGGTGATGCTGGTGCAATTGGTCCTAAAGGTGATAAAGGTGATAAAGGAATTGGTTTTACATTAACACAAGATGGTCACTATGATCTTGGAAACAAACATTTGACTAATGTAAAAGCAGGCAATGATTCTGATCATGTTGTTGTCAAATCACAAGTTTCTGATATTGTCAGAGATAGTTTTTTAGATTTATGGGTTTCTGAATTCATCAGATCATACTCTAAATGTACTTATCAAATCGATAGAGCAAATAATAATTTTCTAGATATGAATGCAGACAGAAAAGTTGAAACATTGTACGATCTCTCGAATGAAGAAAAATAATGCAACACAATCAACTTTAAACATAAGACCCACTGTTTGTACCAAAGCTAATAAGCATAATGGTCGTTATTATTTGGACTTTAATGGATCACAGAGAATGATAAGTCAAATCAATTTAAATAATGATGTTGTTAATATCTTCATTGTTTATAAATTAAATTCAAATACAGGTGGAAATCCATGGAAAAATGGGCTTTTTGGTCATGATAATGGAGGTTATGATAAGTTTGTCAGCTATTACAATGGTTCAAATTTAGCTATAAGTGGTGTTGATCAATCAAATTGTGTATATTTTGGTCCAGCAGCATCTATACAAAGTTTCAGAAAAATAGCAGATTATTCAGTAAATGATTTGGGTCAAATCAATGTTTGGCACTGCTTGTCTGTTCACTGGGATAATTTATCTTCTCCAAAAACAAACACAAGTAAAATCTATTGGAATAAAAAACATATTGGAAGTTTTACAGCTGCCAATAGAAGTGGTAGTCAGCAAATGACTTTTGGTGATTTGGATCCTAGCTCTATCGCACCTCTTGACGGTAGTGTTATTTTTTTCTGTGTGTACTTGGATTTCATGTTAGATGAAAAAACAATTTTGGATCATCATAGCGTTTTAATGCAACGATATAATATATGATAGAAGAAGCAATCAAATATGTTAAATTCTTTTTTGATGAAACAAAACAACAATTTATTCAAGTCGATGATGCAATTTTAAAATCAGCTTTGGTATACCAATATCTGTATCACAAGCATTTTAATGTAAAAATTTCAATGAACAATATTTTAAATACTCACAAGGATATTGGACTTATTGGTCCTGGAAATGGGTGCTTGACATATTTCTTGGAATATACACTTGGATGGATTGAAACATTACAAACACATGGTATACTTCATGATGCGTATGGAAGATTTTATAACCGTTATTCATTAGACCGAGGGTACACATATGTCATACCCAAAAAGGTCACACCAAGATGGATAAAAAGATCTCCATTATGTGGTCAGATCTCTGGAATACTTTATTGCATATTCAAGAGAATAGTTATATAAAATATATGTATGAAAGAGCGAAAAAGCATATTCAGCTGGAACCATATTTCAAGTGAATTAACAGAAGATCAGATTAATGAATTAAAAGCCTATTACCACACATATCACAGAAAGTGTTGGGCTCATAAACAGGCGGTTAAACGGTTCAAAAAATGGAAATTACTGGGGAATTCCTTGTCCATCATCTTTGCAACTGGAGGTCTCGCCACAAGCGTTGCAACAGGTGGTGTTAGTTTGGTAGCCATCAGTACAGCAGCATCCAAGGGTGGATGAAGCATAAAAACCTAGATTTGAAAATCCAAAATTGCACATATGCTTATCAAAGCTATCAACATCTACTCAATTCAATAAAAGACAAGTTGAGAAGTGGTGATTTTGATGCTTCAAGTATACAAATCTCAATGAAGAATATCGATGATTATGTGACTGATAATAGTCCAATTATTGATAAGTACCTACTGAAATATGATGAAAAACTCACTGCCTGATAATACGAATAATTTTATCAAATCTCAACATTAGAATGTCAACCCAATATCGATCATAAAATCCAAGCGTCTTTTTTGATCTAGTAACTATTATATTCTCAAATGGAAGACCAAGCATTAAAAATATTTTCTTTAACATAAATTTCGTGCTTATCATCCTTTTACGATTCTTATTTACCAAGGGAAGCACTTTGTCTATCTCTTCGAATATTTTAAATATTTTACCCTTATCTTTTACAGAAATTTGAAATCCATTCTTACGACATATACCATTTACCACATTTCCAATATGGTACTTCCGATGATATACAGATTTTCGTCTTATTTTATACATATTCTCATGAAAGTTAACGTACTCTTTACAATAATCATAACCATGAACTGAACCACAATTCAGACAAACATTTTCACCATCATCGTTAAACATTTTCTGATTATCGCAGCAAGGTGCTTTCACACTTTTAACAACTTTGACCAATAGCTGATCACAAAAAGGACATGACAATTCTCCCATATTTTTCAATTCATTGTGAATTACTGAATTACAACTCATTCTATATATATGGTAAAGATTTTTTGTTTTCAAGTGATTAAGATCGTGCGATAGAAGGGGGTGGAACCGTAAATTGTCGAAATTAGGGGGGTCATTCCGCCAAGTGCGTTTAAAATATGATGAAAAACATTTTGAAGATTAATTTTTCAAACTGTTTTTTTCACTTCATTGTGTAAAATGCTGATTTCCTTTTTTGATTTTCATGCTTCTTAGAGATGGGAGTGAATTTTTGACATTACAGCCCATGTAGTCATAACATTGACGTCCAATGGGGGAATCCTTGTTTACAATATTTGTCTCATTAGCATGAACAATTCAGTTTCTGATGAAGCTACAAATAAATCAATTCTTAATATTGAAAGGTAATAGTATGACTAACTCTGCCAATGAATATGAGCCTCATGTATTGAATACTTTTTGTGCAACGCGGGTTTAAAAACTCAAAATTTTGCAAAGAATGTATGAACTCATTAGTGCTTTTGCCACCCAGAAATTTTCCTGTTTTTGGAAGACAATATCTCCTTGAATACTACATCTAAAGAGCTAAAAATTTCACAATGTATTAAATTTCATTAGCTCTTTAGCTGCCTGGAGTCAAATCACATTTAACATGTTTCCATCTGTAAGCAAAGCCGTATGCAAATGAGCAAAAATGTAAACAATGACGTAAGCATGAATCCCCCTATACAAAAGATTTACACAAAACGCGGGTTACAACACATAAAGGGACATTTCACACCGCATACATGGAAGGGTGGATGTACGGGGTACGTGCCAGACCGAATCAAAAGCTTTCCTAAAATCTACGAAACAGGCATAGACTTTTTCGTTGTGGCAATTAACATACTTGTCTATTAATGTTCTTAATGTGAGAACGTGGTCTGCTGTTCGGTTTTTTGGTAAGAAACCGATTTGAGATTTGTGAAGTATGTTTAGCGAGTTGACATATTTGAGAAGTCTCTGGTTTAAAATAGAACAGAACAGTTTCCCAAGACAACTGGAAACACAAATCCCGCGATAATTGGACGGATCACTTCGTTTGCCAGATTTAAATACTGACGTAATAAGACAGAGAGTATAAAAGCAAGGGCCGATACAACGTAGAATGGTTTTAAGTTTTGTGTACTATATTTCGGCTGGCCAAACCAGCCTTCTTCAGGTACAATGAGAATTTACATTGGAAGGGGTGTTTATGTAGTTACATACCGGAAACACGTAAAACTAAAATGATTGACAGTGTAAAATAAAATACTAGAAAAAAGGTCTAAAAAAGATAAACTTATAACAAAAAATTAACTAATATGTTTCTTCGCGGATGTTAAGACCTTCAGGATCAATTGTTCTGCCTTTTGAAATAAAAAAAGCTTGCCTGGCCTTACGGATTAAGTCTCTGTTAGAAAATATTTTCTCAATGGGGATTAATTGCATGTCATAAGCAGTGTGGTTAGGAGAGGAGAGGAAATGTTCCGCGACTGTGGTAGGTTTAGATTTGGTGTTAGGGTTATCTATGGTTCGGTGGTGTTCATTAAATCGGTCTTTTAAACGTTGTAACAAGAGGCTACAATTAGCCTAAACTCGGGCTTCCAAAAAACAGTATTGTATCCCTAACTTAGCGCTAAACAAAAGAATAGAGGAAAGTCTGTCTTTCTTACATCGGACGCATTGTGTTTAGCTTGTGTTGGAGTCTATTTCTTTAGACCCCTATCAACATATATTCCTCTAAAATACAGCTCAACCATTGAGAACAATAATTATAACACTTGTAAAAAATATTTCTAAAAGAAAAAGAAAAAGAGAAACAGAAAAAATAAAGTCCGTGGTATATACAACTAAAAGACATCGAACCCGGGTTAGCTGCGTCACAGGGAGGAACAATGACCTTTAGGCCACAGAGTTTTATCGTTTTACAAGGTGATCAAAATAGTGTATTGATTCCAAAAAAAAACTAAGCACACTTGTTTTCGCTTCGATGGATAATTGTTTGAGAAAGGAAACGCTTATCGAACGATGTAGGATTTTTTCGCACAAACGTTAATGGAGTCCCGGTGATAGGTGAGTAGAAAATTAATGAGCAGAATGAAACTGTTTACAAATACGTCAATCCAGGGTCATTTGAAACACAAGAAAGGAACGTTTCTGGACAGTTTCAAGTGACGCCAGTACATTTGTAAAAACTAATCGCTTATCATTCAAAAATTAAAGTCCAGAAATTGAGATATTGTGGGAAAATAGTAAATAAACTACCTGTCAAAGTCTCAGGGGTGTGTGATATCCCGTACTTGAGTTATTCAACAAAATGTACATCTCAATGGAGCTGGTACGGGGAACACGGCAATCCATCTGGAGTAAAATTTTGATCATGTTAAAAGCTTTCTTCTCGCTGTTGAACTTGCAAACATTCGTATAGACACTTAACATATTAGTTGTTCAGACTTAAAAGACACAAGGTGAATCGACGTTTTCCGATACGTGACAACAGGCATCATTCTTGCTGTTGATATGAGATTTACACTTCCGAATCACTCGGCCGTTAAAGGTCAAACTCCCTTTGTCTGTAGTCTCTAATTTTTGGCGCTCCCCTCGGGTCGCGTCTCCTCGCAAGTTCGGCGCGCACGTGTCTTTCGCCCGCCCCACAATCCATCGCCAAAATTAGAGACTACTCACGAGGAAACACGGCAGTCCATCTGGAGTTAAGTTTACTCATGTTAAAAGCTTTCTTCTCGCCGTTGAACTTGCAAACATTCGCATAGACACTTCTCTTAACATATTGTTTGTTCAGACTTCAAAAGACACAAGGTGAATCGACATTTTCCGATACGAGACAACAGGCATCACTCTGTTAAAAATAGTTAGCGCTTGCGCAGAAACGCCGGAAGTGAGCTTTGTGGATGATACTCGACGACGAAAAAGAAGAACCGTCGGTAATCTTAGACCCGGGCGCCGCGCGAGACGCGGGCAGCCCGAGTAATAAGACCACCGCATCAATTTTTCGGTATCACACCTAAATTTAGAATAGTGTTAAAAAGTTTCTGATAGGCGGGTATCATTTCATTTAAGCTGGTTTTAATCATTTCGTTTTGGATTTTGTCTGAAAAATGAGATTTCTTATTCTTCAATTTCTTCACTGCTGTGCGTGTTTCAATTTCGGTAATAAGGGAGTCCAAAGGGAGTGATTGCATGTTGCTATTTTCCTGTTCACGTACCTCTCTAACAATGTTCTGTTGATAAGAGTTAAGGGATTCATTTCAATGAAGTGACTGGAAATGAGACAGCCAACTTTCCTCTGAAACTTCTGGAATGTGTTTAAATTTCACAGAGTCGTCCATCGATTTTAAGCATTTCCAAAATTGTTTCTTATCGGAATTGAGTACGGACTCCTCTGGCTCCGAAATCTTTGTATGGTAGTACTCACTTCTCTTGTCGTTTAACAATTAAGACAATATGATATTCTTCACGCAGAGCGGTATTCGAAGGATCATTGTGTTTTTGGTTTGCTAATCTTCTTAATTCGTGTCTTTTAAAGCGGCATTCTGCATCAAACCATTTTTTGTTTGAAGATGGCTTGACCCATTTACGTTTTTTAATGATTTTAATCTTTAAGGAACGTTTGGCAGTTGCGATAAGAATGTTTTCTACCTTTCCAAGAGAGATGTTGACATCATTGGCTGGACTGTTATCATGCTGATACTCTCGTATTAACGTTTGTATATTACGAGACCGCAAATTTTCCTTCACAATCAAATTATAATGAACGACAGGACTTAAAGCAATCACGAATGCAACACT
>JAEMWC010000912.1:202500-207500 GCA_016490735.1 Pachyseris speciosa
GAGTAATTTGTTTGGCTTTTAAGCTTTTCAGAGACGTTTTTTTTTTCTTTTTTTTTTTTCGATAGTTTCTATGAATATATGAGAATGAATATATGAAAATCATATATTTGAACTGCGGATTAATAATTAAATATTTGACTTATGATCACAGTTATGAACACTCCTTAAGAAGTAGTGAAAATAACGCCTGAAAAAATTCAGGCTTGTACGGGACTCGAACCACGACCTCTACGATACTGGTGCAGCGCTCTACCGACTGAGCTAACAAGCCATTTGGGAGCTGGTCGTTTTGTTGGTTCGTAATATACCCGTAAATGATGAATATATGAAAATCATATATTTGAACTGAGGATTAATAATTAAATATGTGACTCATCATCGCAGGTATAAACACTACTTAAACAGTAGTAAAAATAAAGCCTGAAAAAATTCAGGCTTGTACGGGACTCGAACACACGACCTCTGCGATACCGGCGCTGCGCTCTACCGACTGAGCTAACAAGCCAACTGGGAGCTGGTCGTTTTGTTGGTTCGTAATATACCCGTGAGTGGTGAATATATGAGAACGAATATATGAAAATAATATTAATATTTGAACTGCGGATTAATAATTAAATATGTGACACATCATTGCAGTTACAAACACTACTTAAGCAGTAGTAAAAACAAAGCCTGAAAAAATTCAGGCTTCTACGAGACTCGAACCCACGACCTCTGCGATACCGGTGCAGCGCTCTACCGACTGAGCTAACAAGCCATCTGGGAGCTGGTCGTTTTGTTGGCTCGTAATATATCCGTGAGTGGTGAATATATGAGAACGAATATATGAAAATAATATATTTGAACTGCGGATTAATAATTAAATATGTGACTCATCATCGCAGTTATAAACACTCCTTAAGCAGTAGTGAAGATAAAGCCCGAAAAAATTCAGGCTTGTACGGGACTCGAACCCAAAACCTCTGCAGTACCGGTATAGTTTGTATGAAATTGTCAAAATAAATTGAAATGAACGCTTTGAATGCTTATACTCGTCTTTAGTAAGCCGGCTATCTTTTGTATTAGAAAGTTAACTATAGCTATCACGCGGCAGGTGCACAAAATTACCGTAAAGGCCCTTTTACACAGGCGATTTTTGTCGCACAACTCAATGCAATGTTTGTTTCGCTTATGTTGCAACTTCAAAATCGCACGTTTAAAAACTAGGGGCGATTTTTGAGCAATTTGTCGTCGCGATATCGCTTTGGTTTCAAACTTAATCGAAACGATGCAATTTTGCTGCGATTTTTTTATAAAACGGTGTTTCGTGAGTTGCATTTCAAATCGCGGTGCATCGCGGCATTAAATTGTATTAAGCCGTTGGCACCCGTGCCGGGCAAAACCGGCCCCCAGAGCCACGTCCCTTGTACCGCTTGTGACGTCCAAGTGACGTTGAGCCGAAAATTTGACTGAAAATCTTGTTCCACTACCCACCTGCACTTCCTTCCACCTAATCATATGTTCCTAAAGAGGCAAGAAAAGGGAAAGAAGAGGAGAGGAGAAAACGCGAAAGGTAGAAGGAGAGGGGGCGGTGAACTTTTGGCGATATTTTGCTTTCTGCGCATGCCCAATCTTGGAAAGCTAATTATTAAGCATGAGGAACAAATGGCGCGATGATCTCCACCAGCAAACAGAGTTTTTGTTTGTTTGTTTGTTTTTTGGCTAGAATCTGGCCAGAAAACGGCTTGACGAGCTTCAAAAGCTGTTTTTCGGCAAAATTCTCGGTAGTCAGTGGGTTAAAATTGTGCTGAAATCGCACCTACTTTATACGGGCGATTTTGAAGTTGCAACTTTAGCGCGACAAAAAATGCATCGAGTTTCGCGACAAAAATCGCCTGTGTAAACGCGCCTTAAGGAATATTAACTATCAGGGGCACCCAACGAGCCAAACCTGCCAAAAGTTGTAGAAAGGCATTTTTAAGTACGTTATGGTGTTTGAAGTCTGTTTAAAGTGATGTTTTGGTTAGCTAGAAAACTTTGATCTGTTCGGATTCCCTAGCTGAAATGTTAATTGCCCGAAAATTTTAGGGAACAAAATCTTTCTTTGAGAAAATATTAGCTGAAATGAACTTTCTAGCTGACGTTTTTTACTGCCAAAAACAGCAATAACAACCTTTCCGAAAACCTCAGGGGTTAAGATTGCCACATTACGAATCTTTTAGGCCACGTTTTACTTACGAAAAACCGAGTGCACTCTATAATCGACACCGAAAGCTTTAGGCGAACTACCCTCCACCGAACAGATATTTACCGAAACTTGTCGTTGGGTGCCCCTGAACTATCACGCAGTTTTCAATTTATTCACAGCAAATTCAGCAGCTGTTGTTGATTGACCAGTCTGAATTCTTACACAAACTAACTTCTTATTGACCGCAGCATCACGTTTTTGTGCCGGTAAAGAACAGCAAGTTTCGATGCCTTTTTCAAAGCAACTTCGGGTTCGAATATTCGCGCTGACGCATAAACAAAAAAACAAAATTACCCGAGTGGCTGATCAAACAAAACAACTCTAAAGCAACATATATTCATACTTATCTACATACAGTCAATTCAGTTAGGGTGTTAACTAAATTTATGATGACCATCACTATTCGTTCCTCTCCTTTTTAACATTTCAGCGCAGAAGAAAAGATTAAAATATCCAACTAAGTTGTTCGTCACCATGTTTTCGCTTATTACGTGCTATTAAATATTAGCTGGTTCACAAAATAAATTATACAGGAAAACAGGTTATTTTGGGCCTGTCTAAGCTCCCAAATACTTAATAAATTGTTAAATTTGTCTTCCGATTTCGAACCCTCCAAACGTTAACAAAACTGAAGCACTTAGCAAAGAGATTGAAGAAGATGGCCACCTTAACCTTTTCATGATGCTCGCTTTTGGTACAGATACCATATAACTTTGCTCAGGAAACTGAACATGTCCCTAAGGCACAGTTTGTCACTATGATTAACTGATAGGTAGGCAGGTTATTTTGACATTGTCAAAGCTCTTAAACATGCTATAAATTATGTCTTCCGCTTTCGTACCGATCCGACATAAATAGAACTGAAGCGCATAACGAGGAGGCTTCAAGAAGATGGCCACCTTAATCTTCTCAGCGTTTATGAAACTGGTCTTTCTTGTTTCAGCTTCGATCATCGCCTCACGTGCAGCCGTCCAAATTCCTCAAGGTTGGCCTATGTCCTATGAAAAACGTAAACCTTTTTTGTTATACTGTTATGGAAACAAAGACATTTGAAGTTTGTTTTTTTGACATGAGCGTTTCGTCCTCTAATGTTTTTCCTTAAAACAGTCTCTCTCTTTATTTCAGTGATTGAAGTTAACAAAGCTATAAGCCGCGGAAGTCCAACTCGTGGCTTGGGATATGTCAGTTTCAAGAAGGACACGTTTTCTTATCTGAATATCACCTGCCTTGGTGCAAACCTTCTTGACAGCACGGGCGAATGTGGGCTCGCGTGCTTGGAAACCTCATCATGTTTCTCCTACAACGTGGCTGCCTTCCCGAAAATCAACGGAAAATTTTTTGTGAGCTGCTGCCGTCAGATAAATACAACAACTCGGAAAAGTTAGTTCCCAGTCAAGGCCATCACCACTTCAGCATCGCGGTAAGTTAACAGTGTAATTTATTATAACAGTAAATAGACGAGAAAACTTTAACATCGTTATTTTTACAAACGAAAAGAAACCACAGTGTCTTCAGCTAAGCCGATACAGCAAAAGTAAGATTTATGCTTATTAATGTGGGATATTTTGCGTATTCGGACCTCATTTGTCTGATTTTTGTGTATAGCGCATTACTATTTTTTTTTTGTTTTAAATCAAGGCTCAACATTCTCGTGATGCAAAACAAAACGCCATAGTAATTGGAACAGAAACTTTAATTTCGGGAAAAATTCCCTGAGATAACGAGTTTATCACCAAAATGAGTTGGTGAAACGAAACTTTTCATACCAATTCACTGAAATATTTTTTCTTGTTCGTTGGTAAAAGTCTGACAGCTGACGTTTAAAGACCTTGATGAGCGGAAGGGAGTAAGATGTTGACCAAAGGCCTCGAACAAGAGCAAGTCGTCTACAATCAAACCGTACGGACCTTAAGATGGCTTCTAGTACTCTAGGAGATACAAATTTTACGAGCGCAACGTTCGAAAAAAGTGAAAGGTATAACATATTCACTGTTAACGCAGCTGATTACGAGGTCGAGATGGCAGCAGGTTTCGAACAGATGTCGAAAGAGACAAACTTGCCTATCGCGAACTCTCGAGTTTGACTGAGAAAGCATTAGGATACTTTCTCCGATTACAAATTATCGTTTTCACTTTCTTTTCTGCTTTTTTTTATTATTCACCAATAAATAGAGCTTGTATTCCTAAATGCTCTGAAAAAATTCGAAAACCTGCAAAGGTTCTTGACAGAATATGTGGACCCAAGAAGTCTTACAAAACTCAAAGGCAGACGAAGTGTAGCCAAATGCTTGATTTCTGAGATAAGTCCTCTGAATTAAGCCGGCTTCTTGTACTGACGGTCGAAATCATGACTTAAGCAGAAAAAAACTAACTTTGTAATCACAACGTTCCAAAAAAGCCAAAAGAATTCCTTAATAAAATTTAATTACAGTAGCTGATTGGTAGCCAGTTTCGAACAGTTGTCGACGAGACCAACCTCCGATCGCGAAGTCAGGCTAAGGAAACACTATTATACTTTCTCAGACCAGCGGCTTACCAGAAATTAAATGAAGAATAATCCTCGCAGTTGTGAACGCAATTTATGCAATTGCGAAAAGAAGCCTGAAAAAAAAAAAAAATTCTGGACTTCAACGGGGTTTGATCCCGTGACCTCGCGATACCGGTGCAATGCTCTAACCAACAGAGCTATGAAGCCACTGACATTGGGAGCAGGTCAATTATGGGTTCATATGTTCCGTGAAAGAAATGAATATGAATGATATATGAAATAAAT